>PYAF01005505.1:72886-85646 GCA_007407185.1 Glycine tomentella
GGACTGTACTTGGACTGTTAATAAATCAATATGTATTAATGAATTTTATTTGCATAAAACGAGGGAAGGAATATCGTTTATGTTACTGACAACTATTAAAATTAGCAAGCAATGCGAAAAGAAATTTCGTGAAAAATTTATACTAATCTAATTTTAACACAAAGTGGACACAAGTTTTTAATTAAAATCAATCAAACACAAGAGAGCAAAGAGAGGCGTTACAATCATCACATGTACCAATCACTCGGTACAACAAATGTAAGGGTGAGTTTGGTATACATAACTAGCAAGCATCAGATAACAACAATTAGGGAGGAAACTGTAATGACCCGCCTCATCGCTACGGCATCACTAACTTTAGTCGTGTGAATTTCAAATTTTAATGAAAACTCCGTTAATCTAATTATGAAAATGGTAGTAAGTTTTTCGCAATAATATAATCATCATACACATGATACAAATACAATAATTGAATACATATGTATACATATACTAAATCAGTACTCATCATTAACATGTTTAGAACTTAATTTAGTTTTACATGTATTTACAACTAAGAATATACATGTCTACAAAAAGGATTAAGGGACTAACTATGAAAGAGTTAATTAGCAAAATACAACTCTTTCCAAAAAGAGTTCCAATGCCGGCACGTCGGCTTGGCGGCTCCAATAAAAAGAAGATCTCTCTCCAAGGTCTCCTACTGTTGCTCATTTGCTCACACAAACGAAAGTTCGCGATCATCATAGGCACTAACCACACGGTACAACAAATGTAAGGGTGAGTTTATTATATAAAACCAACAAGTATCAGATAACAACACTTGGAGAAGAAACAACGTTAACAACCACAATCATTACCAAAAGTGTAACGATCCGTCTCATCGCTACGATATCAGTAACTCTAAACGTGTAATTTCAATTTTTAATGAAAACTCCATTAATTTGATTATAAAAAGGGTAGTAAATTTTTCGCACTAATATAATTATCATACACCTAATACAAGTAAATAATTGAATAACATGTATATACGTATTATACCAGTACATATGATTCACATGTCAGAACTTAATCTAGTTGTATTTACAAATATTTACGTCTGGAATTACATGATCCACAAAAAGAATCAAGGGACTAACTAAGAAATAGTTGATTAACCAAAACACTACTCTTTTCCAAAAAGAGTTCCAACGTTATCATGTCGGTTTGGCGGCTCCAACCAAAAAGAAGATATCTCCAGAGTCACCTAATGCTGCTCATCTGCTCACACCAACGAAGGCTCGCATTCATCATAGGTACTAACCACACGGTACAACAAAAGCAAGGGTGAGTTTATTATATAAAACCAACAAGCATCAGATAACAACAATTGGAAAGGAAATAACACTAACAACCACAATCATTATCAAAAATCTATCAGTCCAATACACACCCGACAAACCAATCATCCAGTTCATTTCACAACTCAATAATCATACTTAAAATGGGTGAAAATGATAAGAATACTTCAATAAAACTAAGAGGGGGGAGGGTGAATTGGTTGAACCTTGGTATTTAAAAATTTTCAAATCAGAGTTTCCACAGGATCTTTATCACTTTAAAAATTGTTTTGAAACCAAGAATCTTATATTCAATCAAATTCCTCTGTCAAGAAAATCAATAAGCAAATGAGAGTTTTCTGTGTAATGTAATTTGATTCACAACCAAAGCAATTGAGAGATGAAGAGATAAGTATAAAGATTAGCCACAGATTTTATACTGGTTCACTTCAAACACTATGAAGCTACATCCAGTTCTTCTACTCAACACTAGAGTAGAGTTCCACTATTGCAAATAATATTCTTACAAGATATTACAAGCCTCTCTTTATCAACCTTAGATAAAGTTTAGAAGTCTAAAACACTATTAGACCCTTAGAGGCCAAACCCAAACTAAGAGCACTACTCAGCAGCCCCTAGAGAAACACTATCTCTAGTCTTCATGCAAGAGACCAATTTACAATAAGCCAATCTTTACAGAAATCAATTAAAAGATTTACACCTTCAAAGAATAAGGAAAGATTTCACCTGATAATCCAAAGAACACATGCATGTGAATGATTCAACAGGTTGAAAGAAAGATTACAGACTCAATGCATCCCTTTCCTTAAGCTTTGAGACTCAATGATGCTTCACTTCTTCAAATCAAAAACCCATACAAATTTGTGAAGCCTAAATGCTTTTTGAAACCCAGAAATACACTAATGAAAGCTTATGAGTGTTTGTGATTGTTCAGATTTCGTTGATCATCTACTCCCACGAATAGAAGTTCATGATCATCACAGGTATCAACCACACGATACACAAAATTGCAAGGGTGAGTTTATTATATAAACAAACAAACATCAAATATTAATAATTAGGAAGAGAAACAATAATAACAACCACAATCATTACCAACATCCATTTGTCTAATATACACTCGACAAATCAATCATTCAATTCATTTCACAAATCAAACAATCCTATTAAGCATGATGCATGCTTCTGACTCATCTATCAGCATGCAATGTGGTACCATATCCCAGAAATAGCCTTTTACAGGAAAAAATGATTCACCGCCTATCAGGGTCATCATGTCGTTCACTGGCCATTCCCCCCTGGTGATCAGCCAGGTAGTCACAAAGGAAATCCAAAACTGATGGCCCCTTAGTACCTGTGTTCTCAGCCCACTGAAACTCACAGGTATGCGCGTGCCTTCATTCTATTTCCATCCATTCATATGAAGTATGAAACATGGGTATCATCAATGTATGACCATGGCCAGGAACAAATCCTTCCCCGCAAGGATGATCAGTCATACACCCCCCATGTACATACATAACACACCAATATGGGCTCACTGGTGCACTGACTGTGGTTAGGAACAAATCCTTCCCTGCAAGGATAACAAACCAGACACTGCACCCCATGTGTATATACACAATATACAACCATAGACACTATCAATGCATGACCATGGCCAGAAACAAATCCTTCCCTGCAAGGATGACCAGTCATGCACCCCCCATGGATATCCATGTATATCCCCATCACACAATGATATTGTTCACATCAACATTATATCTCAACAGTAACCTCATCATAAAACATCAATAACATCCCTTTTCAACACTATCACCCAAAATAACATTGTTTCATTCAAACATCACCAATCACAAGCAATCGCATTCATCATACCACAAGACTGATATTTTAGGAAAATTCTAAATTAAAGAGGAGAACTACAATATAGAAAACAAACTCTTATTCCCATTTAAAATTTAATAAAGAAATAAATAGGAAAAACATATTATAAAATTTTGGGCAAAGTCTCCTCTGTAATTAAGGTTTTTCCCAAAAATACAATCATTGCAACAATAATAAATATATCGCATCCCATTACATCATTAAATTCCCATATTTTAGTATGTTAAACTATACTTCCTAAGATTTTTAACAAGGTATCAAATGCCGTATTTGGATTTATAAAACTCTAGCTATAACAGTTTTAAACTAGATTCCAAAGCTGCCAGCAAGCTCCAATTTCCACACTGACATCTCTTAGTGTTCTTGTGACTTCAAGCAGTAAACAATCTAGATTTATCTGAAATTTTTATATGTTATAGTTGACATATACGTCTTCAATTCCATATATCATACACCTAATTTGAGTAAGAAATGAGGGAGGAAAAATTTTTTCAAAACGGATAGCAGAAGCTGTTTTGGGTGAAGACAGTTTCGAACAACTTGGGTTCAAATAATTTATGGGCACGGTTCACTACTCAGTTGGGTACTATATTTTAGGAAAAAATAGAGGACATCCTGGGCTTTAAAATGAGTGGTCAAACACCTCATTTGGTTAAGTACAGAGGGAGATATGAAATTCTAAAAACAGTCCAAAATTCAGCTTAAAACCATACGAATTTCAACATCAATACTCACCTCAATATTTAGCTGGAATGATTCAATAGCTTGAAGAGTAAAGTTTCTATCTTCTAATAGAATATTTTGGATGAAGAAATGATAGGTAATTTGATGAAAGGGCTGTAGTTTGTGTGATAAGAAGAGAAGAGAAAATGAAAGCAAAAGTGAAGAGAGAAAATGAAGCAAGTGATTGTTAGTTTTGAGGAAGCTATCTTATGTGCAGATTTTTAATCTAAGGTAACATATATATATATATATATATATATAATGGAATCTAGTTAGGATGTAAAGAAACTAGTTAGAATGAAAATTAGTTAGTCTTTGGTTTGGTTCTAATATAACTAAGTCATCATGCCATGAAGATATTTTAATTCCATGCATTAATTACATTTAAAAGCAAAGATTCCTTTCCTTGTTGACCAAAGTGCACATGGAATGCTTCCTAGAAAGGCTTGTTGGATGAGTTAGATTCTTCTTTGTTTTATACATATCTGCACAAATAGATTATGTATACCATTTCTAGGAAGTACACCTCCACACAGACATGATTTGCACTTCCATAACCAATTAAATTTGTTCTAATTCTTATGTACCATACATGTTTTGATTTATGTTTTTGTTTCTTTTTAATTTAAACCAAGTGTACTTCTAAACTTGTCCCTTGGATCCATTAGCTTCTACCATATCCTTTTTGTATCACACTACCATCACAGGTGTTTCTAATGTGATAATTTTCCTCATCATATCATCACATGGTCTGAAACTATAGCTCATGATAGTTTAAAATACTCATGCGGTCTTCTTTCATTTTTACTCTAAGATTTATTTTCTTGCATTTATTATATTGAGTAGCAAAATTTAAAAACTTATCTTATGGCTTGCCTAATCATAATTTTTTTGCCAGTAGGTACCTCTAGTTTTCTTGTGATGTTTGTCTTTTACTAAGGATATTTTTGTAATTTGCCATCTCAGGGGCATTTCTGTAATTTTCTCAAGTTTCTACAAAATATCTAAGGGTATTTTGGTAATTTTAACCTCAAGGGTATTATGGTAATTTATCACTCACTCCATGGGTATTATTATAATTTCCCACTTCAAAATATCTAACCAAAATATCTAAGAACATTTTTGTAATTTTACCTCAAGGGCATTTTTGTAATACAATCGGTTCTTTTTCTCGAATTTTTTACTCTTAGCAATCCCTATGTTTACCTCAAGGGTATTTTTGTAATTTCTCTTTTTATCTCTAATTAACATTTCACACAAAATAATTCAAACATAGACCAAACAAAGTTCACATAACCTAACATTCACATCAAATAGTTACACAAGAGTAATCCACACAACATTTAAACCATATATTTTCATTATCGAAATTTCAGGGCATTACAACCATGATCAATTCTTATTGAGATAATTTTACATCCTTTTTCATTTTGAATGAGCTTGGCTAATTTTCGGAATGCCATGAAAGCATCACTCTTGGAACTTATAAACAAAGTCCATGTGAATCTAGAATAGTCATCAACAATTACAAGCCCATAGAAATTGCCTTCTAAGCTCAGAGTTCTAGAAGGACCAAATAAATCCATATGAAGCAATTCAAGGGATCTTGAGGTGGAAACAAAGTTTTTATTTTGAAAAGAAATCTTAGTTTGTTTCCCCTTTTAACAAGCATCACATAGTTTGTCCTTCTCAAACTTAAGTTTAGGAAAGCCAATGACTAAGTCTTTTCTAATAAGCTTGTTCATGTGATGCATGTTAATGTGACTAGCTCTCCTATGTCATAGCCATGATTCTTCAACTTTACTTACTAGGCTATTAGTGTTGTGAATAAATGCATGTTCTATAGAGAGTAACTAGATGTTACCTTTTATTTTACCTACATGGATAACCTCACCGGATTGACCATCAGATATCAAACAACAATTGTCATTAAAGGAAACCTTGAATCCTTTATCACATAATTTTCTTATCCTTAGGAGATTGTGCTTCAAACCTTCCATATAGAGAACATTTCTGATCTTGGTTTTAAAGTCGTCTCCTATATTTCATTCTCCGATTATCTTTCCTTTGTTGTTGTTGCCATAAGTGACAAATCCTCCATCTTTTAGAGCCAAATTTGTAAGCATGGACATGTCACCTGTCATGTGTCCAGAGCATCCACTGTCTAGGTACCATAATGATGATTTTGCTCTAAGACACACCTGCAACAATCAAATTAAGTGGAAAAGATAGGTACCCAATTTAGTTTGGGTCCACAGAGGTTAGCTATTTTTCTCTTTTTCTTTGAAACCCAAATGCATTCTCCATTAGGTACATAGAACCTTCTAGCATAGAACCTATGAGATGTGTGACCTTTCTTCATGCAGTAATTGCAAGTTACAGATTTTGATGCTATTTCAAAATGAGTCATTTGATTATACTGTTTTTGAAAAGCCTCTTTGATTCTTCTGTTTTGGTGGTACAAACTTGGTTTTTCCAAAAAGTTTTGCTCCATGTTTGTAACCCAAACCAGAAGTATCTCCAGCATACTTTTGTACACTTAGCATTTAATCTTTGTGCATTTTCCTCTATAAAGCTTTTTCAAAAGATCAACCAAGTAAAAATTTTCTGTTAGCAATTCCATATATTTTCAGATTGACCCTTTTTCAAATCATCAAACTCTTTTTGTAAGATCTTGCATTTATCTACTTTTCAAGAATAAGAGGCACATACACACCATTAGCTTTGTAGCTTGAAACAAATTTTTCATTGGCTTCCTTCAAGTTACAAATTTCAGATTGCATTGCTGCAATTTTGGTAACATGTCATTTAAGGTTACTTTTCAACCTATTGTTGGAGGTTGCAAGTTTTTTAGCCTCCTCATGCATTTCATGAAAAACATAAAAAAATTTGATTAAATTCAGAATTTACCTTTGATTCAACACTTGAGAATTCTTCATCTTCACTAATTGTGGAAGTGAAGCATACATTAGCTTCTTCATTCTCACTTGATGATTCAGAAGTTGTTGAGGCATTGTCTTCCCATGCTATGTAGGCTTTCTTTGGATTTCCTTCTTTCTTTGCCTTCTTTTCACCTAATTGCTTCTTCAAGAAAATAGGACATTCAAATTTAATGTGGTCTTGCTTACCACATCAAAGCAGATGAAGTTGGTGTTGTTGTCATTTCTTTTGTTGAACTTTGACAACTTCTTGTTCTTGTTCTTGTTCATGAACTTGCTGAATTTTTTAACTGTTAGGTTCTTGTGTTCATCACTTTCATCTTCACTTGAGTCTTCTTCTTTTTCCACATTAGATGATGCAACTTTTTTGGAAGGCTTTTTAGTTCACTTGGGCAAGTCAAGGCGGTTTTAAAAGCATGCAGCAGCCTCCAAATCACTAAAATGGAGCTTCTTATTCCCCCAAACAGCACCCAACCCCATTCCCCTTCTCCTCCACCACCCACGGCCACCGGTGACCGCCATGAGCCGCTATTTCTTGTCGTTGGAACAATTTAATCGATTACATATGGCAAATAATCAATTACACTATCGTTTTAATCGATTACTGTCAGTTAATTATGTTTTTTAAAAGCCTTTGTAAGTCATTTCTTTAAATATAGAACTTGTGCAAATTATTCAAAACATCTGAGTGACTTACCAAAGAAAAACTAAGCTCTCTAAAGTGTTCAAGAAATTGATTCCATATTGATTAATACATCTTGTAAAGATCAAGATTTCTGAATTTTAGAAAGGATGTGCTAAAGAAAAGAAGATTTCAAGATATTGATTCTGAGCAATTGAATTCATTCTACCTGGATTGTGTGGTAATCTCATTTCATTTTTCATTAATTCATACATGATGGATCACAGGTAGTGTTTGTCTTGAATCATTCCTTTTGGATTTACTAAGAGTTTTTGTTTTGTTGTATTGTAACATTTCAAATTGATTCCTTGTAAAGCATTCTAGAGAAGGATTCTCTAGGTTTGAAGATTTGAGTAGGTTTCTCAAGATCTTTGTGACTTGTATTCTAATAGTGTTTTAGAATTCAGGATCTTTGTCTAGTGTTGATAGAAGTAGTCACTTGTTGTGCTTGTACAAGAATAATTTGATATAGTGAAAACTCTAACCTAGTGTTGGTTGGAAGACACTGGATGTAGCCTCCATGTTTATGAGGTGAACCAGTATAAATTGTTTTGTGATTGTATCTTTATCAGTATATCTTTCATTACTATTGTTTGGAATTCAATATACAATTAATAAGAGATATTTCAGTCATTACATGCATTTCAAGGTGTTGTTAGGTTGAAAGAAAAATCTATTTTTTGAATAAGGGTGATTGTGTGATACGATCCTAGTTTTAATTCCGCAAATAGTTTTCAAGAAAAGTTTTTAAAGTTGGTATTAACCAATTCACTCCCCTCTTGGTTATTTGAAGAGTGTTCATAGTATTTTCAATTGGTATCAAGAGCTGGTTCTTGAAATTTATTCAAGATCACTATCTTTCACAAAAAACATGAACACCACTCAGATTAATTTCAAAGAGGGTGCCTCCCTAAATCGTCAACTGATGTTTGAGGGAGAGCATTTTAGCTTTTGGAAAAATCGTATGAAGATTTTCATACAATCTAATGACCCTGGTGCATGGAATGCTATAGAAAAGGGTCCCTTGGTCCCTATGAAAACTATTGATGGTAAATTGATTCCCAAAGATTGGGATGAAATGTCTATGGCTGCACTTTTCGGTAAGCTACTTGAATATGAGCTAGAAATGTCTCAATTAACACATTCTGAGAATGCAGATAAAAAACAAAAGAGTACAGCTTTAAAAGCTGCATCACCAAGTGTGGAGAAACAAGAAGATTCGAGTGATGAAGATGAAAGTGATGAAAACCTGAATCTAATAGTCAAGAAGTTCTGCAAGTTTATGAAGAGGAACAAAAACAGAAAGCCATCAAAGTTCATCAGCAAAAAGGACAACAACAACAATAAATTCACCAACTTCACATGTTTTGAATGTGGTAAGCCTGGCCACATCAAATCTGATTGCCCTATGTTTCAAAAGAAGCAACAAGGTGAAAGAAGGAGTAGAAAAGAGACTAAGCCAAAGAAAGCATATATTGCTTCGGAAGATAATGAATCAACAACATTCGGATCAGCTAGTGAGAATGAAGAAAGGGCAAATGTTTGTCTCACATCAACTCTAAGTGATGATGAAGAGTTCTCTAGTACTGAATTTGAGGTAAATTTTGAGTATGACCAAATTGTTGATGCATTTCATGATATGCATAGTGAGGCTCAAAAGTTAGCAAAATCAAATAATAAGCTTAAAAGAGATTTAAGATGGCACATTACCAAACTTGCAGAAATGCAAAGTGAACTTTGTAGATTAAAGAAGAAAATGAAAAGCTTCTTTCAAATTACAAGGCTAATGGGTGCACATGTCCTTCTTCCTCCTCTAAGATTGAAAAATGAAAATTGTTACAAGAAGAGTTTGATTATTTCAAAAGAAGTCAAGGAGAAAAGTACATGTTACTACTTTCTGAAAATAGCTACTTGATTCATCTTTTGAAAAAGTTCTATAGAGGAAAATGCAACTTAGCTGAAATACTAAGTGTGCAAAAATATGTCGGAGATACTTCTAGATTGGGTTACAAACAAGGTTCAAAAGGTTCAAAATGTTTTGGAAAAAATGTATTTGTACCACCAAAACAGAAGAATCAAAGGAGCTTTTATAATTCAAAGTTTAATCAAAATGCTTACTTTGGAAAATCATCAAAAACTCTAATTTGTAACTATTGCATGAAGAACTGGCATACAACTTATAAGTGTTTTGCTAGAAAATATTATGTACCAAATGGAGAATGCATTTGGGTGCCAAAGAAAAAGAAAATAGCTAACCCCTATGGACCCAACCTCAATTGGGTACCTTTCTTTGCCACTTGATTTTGAATTCTGCAGGTGTGTCTTAGAGCAAAATCATTAATATGGTACCTTGATAGCGGATGCTCTAGACACATGACGGGTGACATATCCATGCCAAAAAATATCAAACTAAAGGATGGAGGATTGTCACTTATGGTGATAATAACAAAGGCAAAATATTTGGAGAAGGCAACATAGGAGACAACATTAGAACCATGATAAAAAATGTTTTATATGTTGAAGGATTAAAGCATAACCTTCTAAGCATAAGTTAATTATGTGATAAAGGATTCAATGTCTCCTTCAACAACAATTGTTGTTTGATACGTGATAGTCAAAATGGTGAGGTAATACATGTTGGGAAGAAAAAAGGTAACATTTATGTACTTTCAATTGAGCATGTATTTATTCACAATACAAATTGCATAATCAGTAAAATTAATGATACTTGGTTATGGCATAGAAGAGCAAGTCACTTGAACATGCATCATATGAATAACCTCATTAGAAAAGACTTAGTAATTGGCTTACCTAAGCTCAAGTTTGAGAAGGATAAAATATGTGATGCTTGTCCAAAGGGGAAACAAACAAAGAATTATTTTCAAAGCAAAAATGTAGTTTCAACTACTAAACCCGTTGAGCTATTACATATGGATTTATTTGGTCCTTCAAGAACAATGAGCCTAGGAGGTAACTATTATGGCCTTGTCATAGTTGATGATATGGGCTGATCCCGAAAGGATTTATGCAACAAAGGCTACCATCGGATTCGAAAGGAACCCTAGGAACTTTGCATGAGCGACTGACGTTGAATGAACCCTAATTGCCTTTGGGCATCTTCCACGAGCTCCTTGCTAAATGAGTTTTCTTCTCAAATGTTCAGGTGCAAACCTCGGGTTTTCTAATTTTTTTTATCTTAACAATCACAAACGTGTGTATGTTCCATTCCAGAATCCAAACTGAAAAGCGAAATTAGTCCTTCCTTGATCCACATGGGCTTTATTGGGCTTGTAATGTGGCCAGGGGTTAAGAGGGCTGTTAAAGAAAGGTCAGAGAGGCTCAAAAGTGTTTAAGGGTTACATAGAGTAAGAACCTTGAGCGCTTTGCTTGTTCTTTTATTCATTTAAGCTTTCTGGGTTGGGCTTTAATCTATTTGTCTTATGCATTGACAATCATTGCACTTTTGTGCCTTGTGAAATTTAGAGAACTTTTGTCTCTTTTTGCTTTGCTCACCTATGGTAGATTTTCTTTCTTTAACATCATTCAGGGCCCAACCCTGAGATTAGTAAACCACATGCATATGTCGTTTGCATTGCTCTTCCTACCAGTTTGGTAGTGATTCCTACTCTAAGGTTTCTTTTCTCTTTTTTTTTTTTTTCAGAAAGCAATTATACTTTGGCTTAGAGTGGGTAGCAAAGGATAAATTAGTGTTTGGGATCAAGAAACATGGCCATGTGTCATTTCAAATCTTGACTGGAGACTTTTACAGTTGGGGATTTTGGGACAAAATCATTGATAAACACGCTCATGATTGTTTTTCTTTATCCTTCTTTTTTTTTACATACCTTAACTTTTGCCTAGGCTGCCCTTTCGGGTTTTCAACCTACCGGGTAAGAACTTCTTATTTGCCCATAGATTCGCTTGGAGCCCGTACGTGGTGTCTGTCATTGCCCCGGTGTAGGGTTTGGAGGTATTTGCTATTGTCGTCTATCATGTCTTTGTAGCAAGAAGAAATGAAAGAAAAGAAAAAATGAAAGAAGTTGTGCAGGTTCTCGAAAGAGAATTTTCAAGGTGAGAAATATTTAAAGGATTTTCAATTGACAGATTAAGTCAAATGACTCTCACTATTCACAAAACTTTTAAGAAAGACAAGATGAGGTCGCATGCATGTCTGTGTTTATTATTTATTAATTTGAAACACAGTTAATCAAATGTTTATTCAATTTTACTCATTGCTTACGGCACCCCACCAAACATGTAGAACGCGCAAATTTCTGATTGGGCAGACTTGGAGATCAATTCGGGAGCAATGGTCACATGAGCAAACAACCAGCGGCATATATTCATATTCCAGCGAAAGCTGAATATATATGCAAAGATATAATCGTGAGGAAAATGAGAGATGATGGCATCAAATTCTTCTATACTATTAATGTTGCAATTGTTGTTTACAATAATAGCATAAACATGAAAATCCTAATAAGTCCCTAGAAATGTCCAAAAGAAAACCTTCAAATTGCCCCAAGCATCACAGATAGTATTGCTTGATTACATCAGAATTCACAGGCGAAGACAACTCTTCACCATCCATCTTTGTGAGTATCAGTGTTCCACCTGATAAAGCCTTCTTCACCATAAAAGGTCATTCCTTTCTCTTCAATTCCTATGCCTCTTGATCCTCTATAGCACTTACAGAAGAACTGTCACGGTTTGTGAGTGGGTTAGCTTGCACATTGGGATTATCTTCCTGAAATTTCAGCCAACCTGCATTAATCAAACTTTGCACCTTATGTTTCAAAGACATACAGTGGTCAGTTGTAACACCCCGGACGTCTCCGGCATGTTATCATCAATGATATACATAACACGCTATCAGTGTTAACTAAGCGCGGTGCGGAAGCGATAGAATCGTTTATCTTGATTACATTATGCATGGAATATAAAAACCACATAACAAGGAACATAAAACAAGCCCCTGCTGATCCAGATTAAACATAAATAACTATATAGGCAGATATATAAAACCAAACAGAGATAATCAGGAGGAAACATATATATACATCCACATCGTCTGTACATATACATACTCAAGAACAAGACCACAGCTGGGTCATACATCAGAATATGTACAGGAAAATGGGTATACACATACCCTACAACTACACAGAGATCTAAGACCAGCTCCAACT
>PYAF01005505.1:85746-108909 GCA_007407185.1 Glycine tomentella
GGAGGTTCCTCAGAAACTGGAGGTTTTGGTGAAAGGGAGGAAGGATTCTCGCTCTCACTCGGTTTCTCGGAGGTTTACTGGGTTCTGGAGTGTTTAGGGGTCACAAAACATGGCCCTAGGAAGCTTGGCAAGTCATCAATGGAGGTTGGAAGCTCAAGGAGGAAGAAAGGCTGGTTTTCCTCTCCTTTTTCGCGTTTTGACCTTTAAATACTGACTCTGTCGACGTTCCCACGCTAGTCGCGTGGACTCCCACGCTACTCACTTGGGATGGCAGACAGAAAATGCCATTTCTAAGCCACTTCCCACGCGACTCGCGCCGCACTTCACGCGACCCACTTGGGATGGCAGACAGAAAATGTCATTTCTAGGCCACTTCCCACGCTACTCACTTGGACTCCCACGCTACCCACTTGGGAGGCCAGACAGCATAGGTATATTTATACATATGGCGCGGGTCGCGTCGAACTTCACGTGGGTCGCGCCGCAGGCCAAAACAGCCTATATCCACTCTTTCTCAAGCGTTTAAGCCTCCTTTCAAGGGATTCCAAGGCCTAAAATATATTTCCTCCCTTATAAGCTTAATCCTAAGCTTAACACATGCTTCATCATATGTTTAAAACTTCCAGATATTACATCAGTGGAATGTCCCGGGACTCCACCATGATAAGCACATGCCACATTTGGGTTGTACCCTCGAGGGAATGGAGGTTGAGGAATCTTTGCTGGGTTTATTGCCACCATTGCATTGTTGAGCAAATATAGGAGTAAGTCAGCATATGATATCGGGATTGGGGTGAATTCTACTAGCTTCCTTTCTGGAAAATTCCTTCCCTGGTTGGTGTTTTGGTTGGCATTAGGTTTTGGTAGTGCAACAGGTAGATTTTGTGGCCGGTTTAGGGGCGGCCTTTGTGGTTGATTGGACGTTCTTGGTTGATAGGGTGGTGGGTAGTAGGTAAGACTGATATTGGCTGAGTAGTGATATTACTGGGAAGGATATTGGTATAGGGGATTATAAAGGGATTGTGGTTAGTTTAGCCACGTGGGAACAACAATTACAGCATGAGCTTCTCCCTCATTCTTCCTCTCACCCCTTATCCTGAGTCCCTTGTTACTAGGGTTCACATAAGCAACATGATTAAATTTTCCTTTCCTCAGACCTACTTCAATTTTCTCACTAGCAAACACTAGATCTGCAAAACTTGAAGACATGTAACCTACCATTTTCTCATAATAGAACACTGGTAATGTGTCCATTATCATGGTTATCATCTCTCTCTGCGCCATGGGGGTACTACTTGGGCTGCCAGGTCTCTCCACCTTTGAGCGTATTCTTTGAATGATTCATTATCTCTCTTGCACATGTTAGCTGCATTGTATCTGGAGCCAAATAAGAATTGTATTGATACTACCTAATGAAGGCATCCATTAGATCCTTCCAAGAGCAAACCCGAGAGGATTCCAGGTTAGTATACCAAATAATAGCTGCCCCAGTCAAATTTTCCTGAAAGAAATGCATCAACAACTTTTCATCCTTCGCATATGCCCCCATCTTCCTACAGTACATCTTCAAGTGGTTCTTCGGGCAAGTGGTCACCTTATATTTATCAAAGTATGGAAACTTGAATTTCGGAGGAATGACCACATCAGGTACTAAGCACCATTATGACATGTCAACAAAGCATAATTTTCTCCTCCTTCAATGGCCCTCAACCTCTCCTCTATATGATCAAATTTTTCCTTCTTGGCTACAGCAGAAGGCTTTCCTCCCAAAATTGGTCAAAGTGTGGTCTTGGGGAGTTGCATGTGTTTCTTCCAAGACTTGGGGAACATGGGCATGAGTACGATCAGGTTGGGGTTGTTGATTCTCAATGAGTACAGGCGCAAAACTACAAATATTCTCACCAGGAGCATATACAACAAAAGGTGGTGTATAATTAGGAGGAAAATCGTATGGTGGAAAAGGAGTCTTGCTTTGGACCGGGACATAATGAGGCCCATATGCATTTTTCACTACCTCACTTCCTTGAACTACTACACCTAAGACTGGACTATTCTCTTGATTGGAATTGGGCGGATGAATTGGGTCCCTTTCAATGGCAGTACTAGCAGCAACAGTGGTGGTAGCATTGACCTCCATCATCTTCCTCATGGTCATCATCGCTTCCATCATTGTTGCCATTTGCTCTTTCATAGCCTCCATATCGGCCTTCATTTGTTCCTGTACTTCTTCTATGTCACTCATTATATTAGTCTTGGCACGCTTCTGCTATGGGTGTCGTAAAGTCATTAGCTTAATCATGTGCTGGCAGTAGTCAAAGAGGCTATGAAAACCTGATCCATCCACTGTCCCAGCTTTCGCAAGGTGGCTACTTCCAGACTTTTTACCTTGACTTGATAAAACATTTTCTTAAAAGGATGTGCTTGGTTTGACCCCATGTTCCGGGAATGGAAGTTTTGATCGTCAATACTTCAACAACCTATCATAGAGAAGATGTGATGAATGAGCGGGACATACTTATGATCATGGGAGATGTATTTATAAGATTGACGCACAGCGCCCAAAAGATCACCCCTTCTTGCTATTAAACGTGTTGGGTACCATGTTCATGTGGTCTTCGACCCCTTTAGGAAAAAAAGAGTGTATAACCCCAACATGGTTTGTTTATGGACATGACCACGGTACTCAACGCGCGTAACCAAGAATACAGTGTAAGCTTTCGCGCTTCATTGCAACTTTTGGCAACATAGAGGAGAATGCAAGGCATGAGAAAATATATGTTTAAATCATTTATGGGTGAACATGGCATGCGAATGATGATGGAAGAATGTATATGATTGTCAGAAAAAGAAATATGCTAAACAAATATGTATGAAAATGCAATGACTTATGTGATGCATGAATGTGACAAATCAATGCAGAAATGATGTCCATCGTGATGCTATAAAGAGACACATGATGTGATTAAGGAAACAAGGTGGGTTAAGTATGCTCCGTGTCCTTAATTTAGGAACCTAGTAGAAAGGGTCTAAAACTTCACTATTCAGTGACAACTTCCAAGGGTAGTTTTATGTAATCTCACCTGCCTCTAGAGATATCATCCTCTTATGTAATGACAATGCGGCGATAGGGACTACTAGCGACAATGCACCACAAAAACAGAAAAACTCTAGATGAGCCGTCATTGTCATCAAGCGAGCCAAAGACCCAGCATGACCACAAATCGACCTCCACTCCTTATGGCTCACACAGACCTGGGTATAGGGCCCAATATCTCAAAGTGTGTGCAAAAAGTGTGGGTGTCATGTGTGAAAGGAGCAATCTAAGTATAACACATGTCATCTACCCTAGAATTCATTGATGCAATTTATTTCTAACCACAAAGGAGTAACAACATAGCAAATGATATATACAAGCATGAGCGAGACAAAGAATAAAAACAAGATCGAAGCAAAACCACGAACTGAACATTAGCAGAGTGAAACAATAACAAACAAGAGCACAACGAAAAGAAAAAAGGAAAAATAAATAAAGAAAAAGTCATGATAAAAATGCACACTCGATCAAATGGCTGAACTCTCTAACTAGTCCGCAATGGAGTCGCCATCTGTCGCAACCTATTCGGCCACAACAGGGACGACGATGAAAAAAGAAAGATTCCCAAAAAAAGGGGAAAAAAACTAGAGGGAGATCGCCACCAACGTTTATTGAAGGAAAACGTCGGATAAACCAAAAGATAAGGCATGGTCTACGATTTTAGAGAAAAAGAGCTCGGGAGTCATTTACGAAGGGGAAGGTGCTAGCACCCCACACGTCCGTCACGAAGACATCAGCCTTTGATCGAGTGTGTTAAAAATAAAGCAACTTTTTAATTATTTGTCTTTCCTTAAGAACATGACTTATGCTTTTTTATTTTTGTTTATTCAGAAAAGAAATCAAATTTTTATTTTTAGGAAAGAGAATATTTTTTTTTTGTTTTTTAGGTCGACAAGGGGTTTGTCCTCGCTCCTACGTATCCCCAAGTGCAATGAGGAAATCACACTTACGTAGTTCTTTTTTGAAAACAACTTGATTGGATTGATTTTATTTTTTACGAAAGATTTGTTTCAATTACGTGAAAAAAGAGTCGTTAAGGCATTGGACCTTGAAACGACGTTTTGAATTTTAGGGGAAAAGCAGAGAGAATCGCTTAAGGCATTGGACCTTGAAGCGATATTGAGTAATATGTAATTTTTGAGAAAAATGAGAATTGAGTGATCCTTTATTTGAGTATTTTTAGCCTTTTTAGAAAAGATTTTGAATTTGCGGTAAACTCTACGAAATCAAGCAAGTCGGAGACTCAGCATGATATTCACAAAATCTATCCACGTGTTATTGAAACACTACCAAGCGAGTCGGAGACCTAACATGGAGTGCATGAAACATAAGTATAATACCTTTGGAAATTAAGCCTGGATTAAGCTTATGATTAAGATTTATAATCATGTATAAGAGTCCCTAAAAGGAAAGCAATAGGCTGTGTAGGCCATGTGGCGCGACCCGCATGGGGTCTGGCGCTATCCGCGCGGGAGGCTTGAATAAGGGCAATGCTTTCGGCCTCCTGGCGCTATCAGCGTGGATATGACGCTACTCGCGTGGATGGTTCGAACCTGTGGCACGATCCACGCTGGACTTGGCGCGATCCGCGTGGAGGGTTGAATCAGGCCAATGCCTTCGACCATCTCATGCTATCCGCGTGGATTTGGCGCTAATGGCGTGGGTTGCTCGAACCTTTGGCGCGATCCGCACGGGACGTGGCACGAGCCGCGCGGGACTTTCGGTCAGCCTTTTATAAATAGCTCATTTGGGATGGAGCTGAGAGAAAGAGAGGAAGGGAGAGAGAGATAGCAGCCATTGATGACCCTTTGAGCTTTATATCTTCTCCATCTTTCATCTAAACACCTCTGACCCAACTGAGAAAGTGTTCAGAGCCTCGAGACAAGCTAGAGACCCAGCTTTATTCTCAACAAGAGGAGGTAAACGGCGAGATCAAGATTTCTAAGGGAGTCCTTGGAATCAAAGAACCAGAGGTGAAGGAGGCTTTGTATGAGCGATCTACCTTAGGGAAAGTGATTCCCTATTGTGTCTTGACTACACAGAGGTAAGAAACTCGAGCTCTAGCCGTTGGTTCTGTGTTTGGGTTTTTGGTTGGATTTTAGTACCTTGAGAGGTGTTTTTGGAGGTGTTAGAGCCGTTATTAGGCTTGGACTCTGTAGAGTTTTGTGTTCAGAGGGTTACTTTGATGAAGTTAGAGCCTTGAGTCATCATTATTGATGAAGTTTGATTTTGGCTCTGAGTATGTATGAGCAGAGGTAAAAGGCTGATTATTTGGCTAGTATGAACCTTAGAGCAGCTGACAAAGTTGCTCATGAGATAGTATAGATGTTGTTTGTGAGCTGGAATTGGTGATAATGAGAAGATTGGAATTGATCTAGATAAAACAGGGATATGCTTTATATTAGCCTGATCAGAGTCTTAGAAGAGGCTCTGGAGCCTTGTGTAAGCTGAGTAGGATCCTTTTGAGGGTCTGAGAATCACTTGTGAAGTGATTGTTCTTGTGTTATGTAGAAAGGATTATAAGTTTCCTTTCGTTCTAAATGGCTTAAAACTGTATTTGATAAGTATGTGTTTGTTCTTATGTAGGACGTGAGCTTGATAGTCCTAGTGGTGGTGACCACGAGGCCGGGAGAGCCGGTATTTTGCCTAGAGCAGGTAAGCTCTTGGTTCTTGCATGTGCGTCCTTTACTGTGTTCCACCATGATCCTGATAGGGTGATGGTTCTGTTGTGGTTATATGCATGTATATGGAAATTGTATGTTGATATGATTGATTGTTGAATGATGTTTTGTACCCTGTGAGAGGGCAATTGATGTGAATTGATATGAGGTGCTTGACCTGTGAGTTGCACTCTGAAATGGGTGGTTGATATGTATGGCTATGACTTATCTAGCTTATGATCTGCATGGTTGATTATTGAATCCTATGGTAGTAGGATAGATGACATGAGATTGAGTAAGACCTGATGTGAGATGTTCCTACGATATAGACGTAGCCTCCCGAATGGAGATGTTCCTATATCCATAGATGTAGCCTCCTCAGGCAATTGTATTGAGATAGGTTATGAGATGTTCCTGCGATATAGATGTAGCCTCCTGGTTGGAGATGTTCCTATATCTGCAGATGTAGCCTCATGATAAAGAGATGTTCCCGTTATATAGATGTAGCCTCCTAAGTGGAGATGTTCCTATATATACGGATGTAGCCTCTGATAGATGTATTGAGATCCTGCCATGAGATGTTCCTAGTATATAGATGTAGCCTCCCTGGGTGGAGATGTTCCTATATACATAGATGTAGCCTCTGCAGGATAGTGATGTATGTGATGAATGGTTGTATGCCATGAGTATAGCCTGACTGTTGACAGGTGGATGTGCATTGATGGTGCATGTTGATTGATTGAGTGATTCACTGATGTTGATATTGATTGTTTTGATATACTTTTTTCATGTATATGTATGAAAGTGAACCAGAGAAAGGAAATACCTTCAAGGGCCCTGAGTTTACTGGGATTTTATATCTCACCCTGTTTGTGGGACTTATATTCTTGCAGGTGAATCCTCAGGAGGAGCAGATAGATCCCAAGGCAAGAAGCCTATGCAGGGATAACTGTGATTTGTAAACCTTAGGCCTAGATGACTTGAGCTTATGGCACTGCTGTTTTGTATTCGCCTTTGGTTTTATTTTGTACCCTGAGGGGAGATATATGTACAGTTTTGTACTTAAACAGAGAACTTATGTATATTCACCATATTATAGTGTACAATGTTTATGATAGTGACTTTTGATGACGCCACTCCTAGTTTATGCTTCCAAACTGCTTAAACTCTGATGATTATATGTGTGATTGTTGATTAATGTTTGGTAACGACCCTGATGATGGAATAGGGCGTTACAATAAGCACGTACTAAAAATAAATGAATAATTGACATAACATTACATAATCAAATAAATCAAATGTAAATAGAAAAGGGATAGAATAGGAGTGGGGAGTACACTTAGTAATTAGGGGTGCATACAGTAAGGACAGAGGTGCAATCAGCAGTGTTTATTTAATTACAAAATGGGTCAGGTTCAATAGATAAGAGGTGAACTTAAGAATATGGGGGTGTGAACAGCATTGTATGTTTTTTCAAAAGTGGGCCAAGCCCAACAGTAAAGGATGTGTAATTTTGAAAAAGGGTGGTGTAAATAGTTATGCATGTTTTGTTTCAAAGTGGGTCAGGCCTAATAGTTCAGGGGCGTACAGTTATAATTAAGGGGTGGAAACAGTAATGCATGTTTTGTTTAAAATGGTCTGGCCCAACAATTCAAGGGTATGCATTATGAGAACCTGGGGGTGCAGAAAGCATTATTTAATTGGTTTTAAGGAGTGTATTTATGAGAAGTTGGGGTGCAAAAAGCATCATTAATTGGTTTAGGGAGGGTGTATTTATGAAAATGGTGTTGCAAAAAGAATTGGGCATTGGGGGTGTGCTTATTAGAAGTGAGGATTCTAAAAGTAAAATTAAGTTTTTTTTAGGGTTGGAATTGGGTCAGGGCCACCCGGCCCAGCTCGTATTTTCAGTGATGGGCAGAGCAGCCATGGAAGCTGCGCGAAAATTGTGGGGAAGCCACCACAAAGGGTGGCAAGTCCCTTTTGACAACACCTTGCACAAGGCCAAGTGGCACGTTGGTGGCCGAAGATGGAGGCGGCATTGCGGCACGGTAGTGGTGCAGTGGTGGTGCGGTGGTGGCCGGAGAAAAAACGAAAAGGAAAGAAGAAAGAAATAAAAGAAAAAAACGCAAGCACAACCCAAATCAATGAAGCTAACTGCAAACCTCAAGCCTTTTCCTGTAAACGAAATCAGACAACAAATAACAAGAAGGAAGAAAGGAAAACATGAGAAAGAAAGAAAGAGAGAAAAAAATGAGAAAGAGGAGAAACAAAAAAAGAAAGGAAGAAAGGATACTGGGAAAATGAGAGGTACCTAGGGAGACCCCACTCCTTCTCTGATGGAAAATGCCAAATGTCAACTTCTGATTGCTTCCTTTTTCTTTTTTGGGATCCGTGCATCCTCACTGTGCCATTAATTCCCCTCCCTTCTGTTGCCCCTCTTTGCTTTTATTTGTTGATATTTTTAACCTAATGAGCCTTGTAGCCTTTTTTTCTTTCTTTTTGCTTTCTGTTACGTTTTTTTTTTTCTTTTTGTTATCTTTTTTCCTTTTTTTTAATTACTACTCTTTATTATTTATTTATTTTAAAAGTTGTTATCTATTTTTCTTTTCCTTTCATTTTGTTCTTTTTTTTCAATTTTTTTATTTATGTTCTTTCTTCTTCGTTTTTTAATTTTATTTTCTTTTTTCATTTTCTTTATTTTCTCTTCTTTTATCATTTTTTTTACCCGGACAGAATTAGGGTATGACATAGGGTCTAGTCATTGTTGATGATTTTTCTAGATACACATGAACTTTGTTCATAAGAACCAAGAATGAAGCATTCACAACATTTAGAAAATTAGCCAAGACTATTCAAAATGAAAAGGCTTGCAACATTGTTTCAATAAGAAGTAATCATGGTGGTGAATTCGAAAATGAAAACTTTGAAAAGTTTTGTGAAGAATACGGAATAAACCACAATTTTTCTGCTCCTAGAACACCTTAACAAAATGGTGTTGTGGAAAGGAAAAATAAATCCCTTGAAGAGGGTGCTAGAACTCTTCTTAATGAAACAAATTTGCCAAAACATTTTTGGGCTAATGCAGTGAACACTGTTTGCTACACTTTGAATAGACTTCTTATAAGGCCTCTTTTGAAGAAAACACCTTATGAGCTATACAAAGGAAGGAAGCCAAACATTTCACATTTAAGAGCATTTGGCTACAAATGTTTTGTTTTAAATCATGACAAAGAATCTCTTGGCAAATTTGATGCTAAAGCTGATGAAGGTATTTTCCTTGGTTATTCTTTACAAAGTAAAGCATATAAAATCTTTAATAAAAGAACATTATGTGTAGAAGAATCAGTGCATGTAATATGTGATGAGTCTAACACCTCCAAGGAGGAAAAAGTATGTGATGATGATGCAGAAAAATTGGAAGATGTTATGCAGTTTAATGAAAAGATAAAGCTTGATTCAAATGACAATGTGGAACATTCAACACCCATTCAAGAGCAAAAGGATTGGATAACCACTAAAGATCTTTCTCTTGACAATATCATAGGGGAAGTATCAAAGGGAGTCTCTACTAGATCCTCTTTAAGAAATCTTTGTTGTACAATGGCATTTGTTTCACAAATTGAACCAAAAGACATTGACCAAGCTTTGCTTGATGAACATTGGATGATGGTCATGCATGAAGAATTAAATCAATTTAAGAGAAATGAAGTATGGGAATTAGTTCCTAGACCTTCTTCTCATAAACCTATTTGCACCAAGTGGATTTTTAGAAACAAACTTGATGAAAATGGTATCATCACAAGGAACAAGGCCAGATTGGTTGCTAAAGGATACAACCAAGAGGAAGGCATTGATTATGATGAAACATATGCTCCAATTGCAAGATTGGAGGCCATTAGGTTGCTACCTACTTATACATACTTAATGAGTTTTAAATTATTTCAAATGGATGTTAAAAGTGCTTTTTTTAAATGTATATATTGAGGAGGAAATCTATGTTGATCAACCTCTTGGTTTCATTGATTTTAAACATCCAAATCATGTTTTCAAATTGAGAAAAGCATTATATGGTTTGAAACAAGCTCCAAGGTCTTGGTATGAAAGGTTGAGCAAATTTCTGATTGACCAATCTTTCGCAAGAGGACAAGTGGGCAAAACCTTGTTCATCAAGAAAAGAGGCAATGATATTTTGATTGTTCAAATTTATGTAGATGATATAATATTTGGTTCATCTAATCAGTCTATGTGCAAGGAATTCTCTATCTCTATGCAGAGTGAATTTGAGATGTCTATGATGGGAGGGAGAATTGACATTCTTTCTTGGACTTCAAGTTAAGCAATTGAAGAATGGAACGTTTCTAAGCCAATCAAAATACTGCTTAGAAATGATTAAGAAATTTGAAATGGAAAAATGCAAAGATGCTGCAACTCCCATGGCTACATCAACATATCTTGACTTAGATGAAAGAGGAAAAAGTGTTGATGAGTCAAAGTATAGATGAATGATCGGATCCTTATTATACTTAACTGTAAGTAGACCGGATATAAAGCTAAATGTTTGCTTATGTGCAAGATATCAAGCAAATCCAAAGGAATCTCATCTTACTGCAATATAAAGGATACTTAAATATCTCAAATCCACACCAAAAGTTGGATTATGGTATCCTAAAGGTACTTCAATAAGCATAATTGGATATTCTGATTCAGATTTTGCAGGATTCAAATTGGATAGAAAAAGCACTAGTGGAACATGTCACTTATTGGGAAGTTCATTGATATCTTGGCATTGCAAGAAACAATCATGTGTAGCACTTTCCACTGCTGAAGTTGAATACCTTTCTGCTGGAAGCCGTTGTGCACAAAGTCTATGGTTGAAGCAACAACTACAAGACTTTGGTGTTGAGCTACAGGAAATTCCCTTGCTGTGTGACAACACAAGTGCTATCAACATTTCCAAAAATCCTATTATGCACTCAAGGACCAAACACATTGAAATCAGACATCACTTTATCAGAGATCACATTCAAAAGGGTAATATCAAAATTGAGTTTGCTGAAACTGAAAATCAATTAGCTGATATTTTTACCAAACCCTTAGCAAGAGATAGATGCTATTCACTTAGAAACATGTTAGGAATTCTAGATGAATCTAGTGTGAGTTAGCATGCTGTTTGTGTGATTATCTACATGAAAATTAACCATATACTTGTCATTCATTACAAAAACAATCAATTCAAAATATGCTGCATATTTACTGTTCATTCTAATATATTCTCTATGTTAATCGATTAAATTGGCTCTAACAGTTGTTTAGATTGAATTTTGAACTCATGTAATCGATTACATAAGTGACGTAATCTATTATTCGTCATTTCAAATAATTTTTAAATTTAACGTTCACTGGAATAATCGATTACACAAGTTAAAAGATCTTTTAAGAAATCATTTTTCTATGGAATAATCGATTACCACAGTTCATAATCGATTACACTTCATCTTCCTGAAATGGAACTTCACTGGTTTAATCGATTACGCATTGGGTTAATCGATTATAACTTATACGAAACCTGTATTTTCTTACAAAATAATCAATTACTTAAGCTCGTAATCGATTATTCATGGAGTTACTGCAAAATCTTAAAGATTTGTAACTACCCAACTGCCACCTAATTCAAAAATTTGAATTATCTGAGCCTTTATATTAGTGGGTATATTCGAAATGACAGTTATGCTTTCAAATTTCAAACTTTGGAGCCGAAAATATCTATATATACAGCCTTGATCATGAGACAAATCACACCACTCTAGCCTTGCTATACCTCTCTGCTTCTCTTCTTAAGAGTCTAGTTTCTGTGCTTCTTATTTTTCTTAATCCTATACTCACCATGGCTGTAAAATATAGAAACACTTCACACTTAACCAAGAGGGGGGTGAATTGGTTAGGCTTGGTAAATTAAAAATTTCTTAGACAAAATTAGAGTTTCCCTTAGGATCTTTATCACTTTTGAAACCAAGAAACCTTATTCAATCAAATGCTCAACCCAAGGTATCCAATAGCTCAAAATTTAATTGATAAACAAAGCCATACAATCAAGATAGACAGAATATGTTCAAGATAGAGATAAGAATCAATACACAAAAGATTTATACTGGTTCACTTCAAACACTATGAAGCTACATCCAGTTTTCTTCCACTCAACACTAGAATGGAGTTTCACTATTGCAATTTTTTGTTCTTACAAGTAATTACAAAGTCTCCCTTTATCAACTCTAGATAAAGTACAGAAATCTAAAACACTATTAGATTCTTAAAGACAAACCCACTAAGAACACTACTCAGCACAACCCCTAGAGAAACCCTATCTCTAGTTTACAAGCAAGAATCCCAATTACAATAGACAAAAAATTACATCCAAAATCAAAATGAAAATTACAAAAAGATTAAGGAGAGAAACAACCTGATGATCCAATGATTAACAATGCAAATGATGGATTAACACAGGTTGAATTAACAAATTAAATCAACTTCCCTTAATCTTGAATGAAATCTTGCTCAAGATTGACTTACAATCTCATGATCAATGTAGAAATAGAGCAAGCATGTAAAAACACTTTTAAAACACTGAGAAATGCTTTTAGAACTGTTTTGGCTCGATGGGTATCAATATACAATGTTACAAAATCAAGCAAAGTGATTTCCTATTTATAACAGAAAAATGTAACAGCTTTAATCGATTAATATGCGCCTAATAATTGATTATTTTGCTTATGTAATCGATTAATCCAAGAATGTAATTGATTAAAATGTTCATAAGCTTTTTTGGAATTTCTACAGTGGGACAAATAATCGATTATTCCGTCTTGTAATCGATTAAGACAGGAGGTTCATTTTTTCAAAATACACTATGTAATCGATTACTAACCTTGGTAATCGATTAAACCAGGAAAACATATCAGTCATAAAAACAGAGTAATCGATTACTAGAAATGGTAATCGATTAAAGCAGGAGCCATAGCCTTTCTAATTACACTATGTAATCGATTACTAATTGAGGTAATTGATTATCTAGTACAAAACTTAGAGTTTAAACACAACATGTAATCAGTTACCATCTATGGTAATCGATTAAAGCAGGGAGAGGCTATTTTCAGATAAGCCTTTGTAATCGATTACAGTATACTGGTAATCGATTATCCCAGCAGATCTTTAAATACATATACAAGCATGTAATCGATTACTACCCATAGGTAATCGATTAAAATGTTCAACAAGGCAGTTTTCTAAAAACCAAAGGTATAATAATCGATTAATCCGATATGTAATTGTTTATAATGTTCATGAAAGCTTTTCCAAGGTAAGTGAAGAACAAAATAATCGATTATTACGATGTTGTAATCGATTAAAACAGAAAGAAAACCATTTTTCCAAAAACCTTTGAAACAAGTTTGAAAATTAACCATTTTATGAAAGCCTTGTGATTTTTATTAAACCATTTTAAGTTATTTATGAGTTAGAATGAATGCAATGCTTTAGGATCATCAGAATTACTTTTCTCTTACATTTTATCCTAATTAATCTCGAAGTTGTCCTTTGCATGTTTGAAAGCTCAAAACTTTAGACTTAAATCAATCTTGCTTATGCTTCAAGCAGTTCCCCCTGAATTCAACAATGTCTACTCCCAAAAGATCAAAAACCTCTAAGAGGAAGGCTGTTGAAACTTCCAACCTTGTTGTGAGTAGGCTAAATCATTGGTTCCCAGCTGAGCGTGATAAGATTAATTACCCACAATTCAATGCTACCAAGCTTATCTGCCCTTCTAAACACCTTGACCTCGCTTGGTTCACCAAAGAGTGTTTTCATTTCCCTGCTTTGATTGAAGCTCAGGGATTGAAAAAGTTGGTTGAAATAAAGGGTGCCTTTTACCCTGAACTTATGAAGGTGTTTTACACCTGTGCAAAAGCCTCCATGGATGGGACTATCCTATCTCAAGTTAATGGGGCGGTCTGGCAAGAAGTTGCTGGAATTTCCTTGGTTGGTGAAAGGAAATTTAAGGAAGAGGCTGATAGTTACAATAGAGTTGAAACCTATAGAGGTATGCTTCTTGATCCTCAAATGAGACTGAAATTGAGGCTGAGTACTGGTCCAATGACTCATGAGGACAAACTTCTTCACTATAGAATCACCTACATTCTAACCCCAAGGTCCACCAATCATGCACAAGCCACTGATGATGACATACAACTTGTGTATAGCTTGAAAAACTCAATTTAGATGAATTGGATCCGTCCTTGAGGAAACCATGCTGAAATCTAAGAGAATGGTGAACTATCCCTTTCCTTATGTTGTTCTTGTGTCTAGATTCATTGATTATTTCAACATAGATGTCTCTAATGAGGCGGTTGACAATACCAATTCTAGCAACAGTCTCATCAATATAAGCACCTCAACAAGCTTGGAATGCTGAATTATGGCTGGCAGATGGCTGGTCAACAAGTGCCTCCTGCTGGTGCTGAAGATGAAGGAGATGAGGAAGAAAAAGCTGAAGCTGAAGCCTCTGCTCAACCATCCTACAGCCCCTTTGAACCTTTAATGATTCATAAGATGGATGCTTTATTGTCTCTGCACCATAAGCATAGGGCTGAGACAGGTTCATCTTTGGAAGAGATGAAGTCTAGATTAGAGAACATAGAAGCTAGGCTTATTATTGATGATGTTGACAAACTAGTTTAAATTGTTTCTGTTCTTTATGCTTTCTTCCTATTTCTAAGTATGTTGTGCTTTGTTTAATGCTTGTTATTTATAATGCATCATTTTCCATTAATATAAGTTATATTTTCTCCTCTTCATATGTTCTCCTTGTCCATTATTTTTTTGTCTTTGATAAGCCAAATAGGGGGAGAAATATTTGTAATAAGATAGGGAGAGATCAATAAGATAAGGGGAGATAAATAAGACATAATTCTTTTAATAGTAAATACTATGTATGATGATGACGATGTGCTCTGATTGTTTGCTCTGTATGTTTATGAAAAATTATACAAGTAAGGGGAGCAGATTTAAAGCATTTTATACTTAACACCTACTTAACACTTGTTCTTGCAAAAGCTGATTCAAATTTCAGGATATCAAGAATTATTTCTCTATCACTCATCCCTCAAGTGCAATCAAACTTTAAACAATTGGACAGTTGATATTTGGCATACTCAAAGCCAAAAAGGGGGAGATTGTTGGATATATTGGAAGTTGCAAGAAGAATCAAAAGCAAGAATGAAAAAGAAGCTTGATGATTGGCTTGAAGTTGTTTTTGCTTTATCATGCCCAATCAAGTATGAAGACATGTGCAATGTGTTTAAGTTTGATTCAAGTACATTGCTTTGTGATCCTTGCATTGCCATTTGCATGTCTCATTGAATTTGCATAAGTAGGTGATATTAAATCTTAAAAGTTGCTAAATGATTTCAAAGGAAAACAGATTCTCATAGCTTTATTTTTGAAAAATGAAAACTTACTGTTTTAATCGATTACACAGTTATTTAATCTATTAAAATGCTCTTATTCTTATCTGGAAAAGCCATGAAGAACACTTTAATCGATTACATGATTGAGTTAATCGATTACATAGGATTTTTAGAAAACTCTGTTTTTCGACTTTAATCAATTACATTAAGGAATAATCGATTAATCTGTTCGTGATCTTTTTCCAGATTACTGAGGAACAATTTAATCGATTACATGCAACAAATAATCGATTACTGTCAGTTAATTCTATTTTTTAAAAGGCTTTGTAAGTCATTTCTTTAAATATAGAACTTGTACGAATTATTCAAAACATCTGAGTGACTTACCAAAGAAAAACTAACCTTTCTAAAGTGTTCAAGAAACTGATTCCATATTGATTAATACATCTTGTAAAGATCAAGATTTCTTAATTTTAGAAAGGGTGTGCTAAAGAAAAGAAGATTTCAAGATATTGATTCTGAGCAATTGAGTTCATTCTACCTGGATTGTGTGGTAATCACATTTCATTTTTCATTCATTCATACATGATGGATCACATGTAGTGTTTGTCTTGAATCATTCTTTTTGGATTTACTAAGAGTTTTTGTTTTGTTGTATTGTAACATTTCAAATTGATTCCTTGTAAAGCATTCTAGAGAAGGGTTTTCTAGGTTTGAAGATTTGAGTAGGTTTCTCAAGATCTTTGTGACTTGTATTCTAAATAGTGTTTTAGAATTCAGGATCTTTGTCTAGTGTTGATAGAGATAGTCACTTGTTGTACTTGTACAAGAATAATTTGATATAGTGGAAACTCTAACCTAGTGTTGGTTGGAAGACACTGGATGTAGCCTTCATGTTTGTGAGGTGAACCAGTATAAATTGTTGTGTGATTGTATCTTTATCAATATATCTTTCATTACTATTAACCAATTCACCTCCTCTTGGTTATTTGAAGAGTGTTCATAGTATTTTCACCTCTCCGTGTAGTGGTCCAGCAGCAAGCAACGGCGGCTCGTGGCAGTCACCGGTAGTCGTGGGTGGTGGAGGAGGTGGAATGGAGGCTTGGGTGAGGTTTTAAAGAGAGAGGGCTGAAAAATGCATTTTTCGGTGGTGCTTGACATATTTATAAGCTGCAGTGCCAGCTTAGTGAGCTTGTCTCGCTCAATGCAATTCTCCGTGTTTTGAATTGCGCTTAGCGGGTCATCAAAAGTTGTTATTTTGAAAATCGCAATGGTCAAAACAGCAAAGATCGGTTGTGAACCTATTATCAAAATTTGAAGGCGATCCAAAGGTTAATGAGTTCGAGATCATGATTTTACCGAAACAGGTTTTGTGTCAAACTATCAATCACACATTTCAACACAAATCAAACAAACTCCACATAACTTAACATCCACACCAAGAAATTGCACAAGGATAATTTACACAACACTTCAACTAATCTAAACTAATCATATAATCAAATAACACAAGAAATACATCAAACATATATTTTCAGTTATCAAAATTTCAGGGTGTTACAAAGGTTCCTCCCTTGAGGGATGTAGGAAACACTTGACACAATACTGCATCGTGATTGGTGTATAGATTAGCCTGGGTGATGAATGCAATGGTCCACCATACCATGTCGCATATTGCATCGTCATTTGGAGTTGTTGAATAGTGTTTGTGTTGGTCATGATTGTCTGAGGAGGGTTGGAAGTGTCTATGGGAGTGTGGCACCTAAGTCTAGAGCGCGTCCTGACCATCGGTGGATTGACGAAGAATGTGATTTGGTAGATTGATAAGTGAGGCTGCTGGGTAAGTTTTATCAAGGCCCCACAATGGGCGCCAAATGTTCTTACCAAAATCTGGAAATACCAAACGTAAGAATGGACGTGGTCCAAGTGGATTCTAGACTTTGCATGTCGGACGATGAGTCGGCCTTGTTAAGAAAGGAGACCTGCAAAACAAAGGAAAAGACTTCAATGTTCAAGTAAGTACATCAATTGAATAAAGAGAAAAGCATATATTTGATTATATGAATGCTAATGTATTGAATGAGTATGAGAGTGAATGTATTCAAGTGTGTAGAAAGGTCTGATGGAACATGTATTTATAGAATGGAGCGTGGGTCTTGGACCTTTGTAGATAATTAACCTGTAGATAAGGCTAATAGATAATTGTAGGTTTATAGATAATTAGATTGTAGATAATGTGTACCTTGTACATAATCTGTAGCCTATAGATTATTAGGTACCTATAATTTGAAAAGTGGTTGCAGCATTATCAATAACATTTGAATAAATATGCGTTAGAGATAACCTGTTGGGTATTGTTGCTTGGCTGCTGAGGGGAGTGCGTCTGGGCTCCTATAGCAAGGCTGACGTGGATGTTAGCTTTGAGGAAGCTAAAGTTATGGAGGACAAGTTTTGATGTTTCACATGCCTACTCAATTGATGGCATTTGTAATTTCTTGTTTAAGCTTGGGTCAATTGTTAAAGCTTTATAATCCTCATTAGCTTTGATTAATTCATGCATTCATACATACAATTAAAAATGTTTAATCATATGGTAGTTAAAGAGTTGAAAGAAATTCATAAAGGCAACTAAGAACTTTAAAAAATAATTTCTTATTGTTTTAATCGATTATATTGATCATTTAATCGATTACAACATGTATAGATTTTCTAGAAAATGCCTTATGAACATTTTAATCGATTACCACTGATTCGTAATCAATTAAATAAGCTTAACTCATAATTGAACATTCTCTGTGATAATCGATTATTTTGAGATATAATTGATTACATAAGCTTCTGCATATTTTACTAAGCATTTTTTATCTGGTTTAATCGATTACCAGATGTTCATAATCGATTAAATATGCATTGATGTGTTTTTAACATGTTTTGTGTTAATTGATTAAATTCCAATTGAATCGATTACACAAGTGTATTAGAAAACTTGGTTCATCTGGAATAATCGATTACAAGAAGACTTAATCGATTATTTTGTTCGTGACAAATTTTCAGATTCCTGATGAACACTTTAATCGATTATCTGGTTAAAATAATCGATTACAATAGTTAAAATAATCGATTACATTGACGAAATAATCAACTACAGTTAGTTAAGTCTGTTTTTTTTATAAATAGAACAACTTGGTCTATGTTATTCATTAAGAGAAAATATGATAGACTCGTCTAAGCCTTGAGAAAAACACTTTCTACAGTTCTCAAAAACACCAAAGCTGAGTTTAAAGAGAAAATCATAGATGCTTACTGTCATGGAGAGTTACATGATTTGTTAGTCAATATTTTCATTGTTTGAATAGTTGTTCAAGCTATTGGTTAAAGAAATCATCAAGAAAGAGTATTTGCATACATTCTCAGATTATTTGAACCATTCATTTCATTGAATTAACTGAGGATTATAAGGCGATATCTTTCTTGAACCTTAAGCTTGGTCTTTTTGTTTGATATTTGCTTTATATGTGAGTTGATTGTCCATATAACAATTGTATTCTTTAAAGCTTTTTCTAGAAAGGTTTTCTAGAGGGAAGAACAGAGAAGGGATCTCTGGTTCTTGGTCTTTGGAAAAGTCTATAGGGTATAGATTTTGAATTTTACCTAGGTGGATAAGAGAGATCATTGTAAGCTTGTAAAGAACTAATATTTGTTATAGTGGAACTCTGACCAAGATTTGGTTAGAAGAAAACTGGATGTAGCCTCCGGGGTTGAGAGGTGAACTAGTATAAATCTTGTGTGATTTAATATTTCTGTTTGTATTTCATAATATTCTTGAAATATTAGTTTTGTTCATCTTACTATATTAGTCACAGCACAAGAGTGGTTTGATTGGTGAAGGAAATTGTTTTTCTATTTGGTTTTAAAAGATACGATCCATTTTGAAAGTTTCCACTGTTACATATTTTTGAAAAGAAATTTTAAAAACTCTGAGGTAAAACCAATTCAGCCCCCTCTTGGTTATTTGTATAAGTGTTCATTATATTTTGAGTGGAGAGTTGACACGTGTATGGGGGTCCCACATAAATGACCATGTGTATATTTCATATTCTAGACAGTACAAAGAGCAACTAGAATCACAATGAAAATATGCCAGAGTCTACACCATAATGATGAAGTCCTTGACTCTGAGTAATTGAACATTAAAATGGTTTAGAATGACTCAGAATGGATCACAAGAACAACATTGGATCTTCCGTATGATGCCACAGAAATTTAGGGATACATCACAAGATTGAAGTTGAACAACATTTCACTATCCGGAGGTACTTCAGAATGCTAAGTGCATTAGCTGATGCAATACTAAAGAAAACAAGATCTGCCCATGAGAAGTTTTGATGATAACCATTAGAACAAAAGATTGTGAAGACTTCATTAGTTTAGTCTTGGAGAGAAACACTAACACACCAACAATTCTCACTTTGTGTTTCTAAAGTAATCTACTTCAAAATGCTTGGAGTTATAATTCCAGTTATAAAATGTCTCTTTATAATTATATATTTATTCACCAAGATACATTAATAATCACTATATTTATGATTTATACTTTCAAATTAATTAATTGATTGGTTCAAATTATTTAATAACACTAATATATATATATATATATATATATCCTAATTTAAATTCAAATTTGTAAAAAATACAATTTAAAGATTTTATTTATCTATCACAATCCCATCTCCGTTCAAACAATTAACGTATTTTCCTTTTTTATGTTATTTGTGACAAAGTTTATATTATATGCATGTACATGACATTTTCTTTCTCTAGTACATCATATCATTTAGTCTTCAATTTGTTACAAACAATAATATTCAAATGATTGAAAGATTTAATAATCATCAATAATATTTTTACTATTACTCAATTGATTTGATATTCGGTCAATGCGTATGAAGATGATTTTATTACGAGAGATAATACTTACTTTGGGGATCTCTATGCTTGGAATCAATTAGTAGTTAACACAAAATAATTTCATCTTTTTTAATCTTCTTATAATGTAATATTTTTCATTAGTTTATTATTTATAGTATTATTTTTTTATTCTATGATTTTATATCTTCTTCATATAATGTAATTGTATTGTCCGAAGTCCACAAAATACACGTGACAAGTTAAATGGTGCTCAACACACACATCAACCCTCTATGCCAGTCCTAACATAGGAGCACAGACACTTCTCCTTTAGCAGCCAGGCTATCAGGCCAACAGGTGATCTCTAATGCCTTATTATTCAAATATTAAAGTCAAGTCTGATTCGGAGCGATACCTGAGGTGTGAGAAGAGACATAAAAAAATATTTTAGTTAATTTTAAAATAATTTATAAGATTTATTGCAATCTGAAAAATTAATTTGAATTAATTTAAATATATTTATTTTTAAAAAGATATACATTAAAAGTTGAACTAAAACTTCAAAATAAAATCAATTTATAATATTACACTTGTTTTATGATGTATATATATCAATCTAGGAACTTCAACTCAAATCATTTTTTTTTGTTCATTTGTTACTTTGTTTAAGATTTCATGTAAGATTTCCTTTTATTGTGTTATTATTTAAATGTATGCTATTTTTTATTGTGTTATATATTATTCTTTTAAATCTTAAAATAAGTGTTTAAAATTGTTCATAATTTGTATTTTTTAATAACTTATATATTCACACAATTTTTCTATCTTAACTAATTAGTTTTTTCTCTAAAAAAACAATTAGTTTGGTTAAATATACTTTTTTAAAGAAAAGATTGGTTTAAATATTTTGATGTATATTGTTAAGATAACCACATTACTCGAAAACGTATTCAACTTCAAAACCAAATTCTCACATAACCAAATTAATTTTTATCACTATTTCTAATAAATTGATTTAGTACTTGTAATTTTTTGTATACATGATAACTCCAACATATTTAATTAATTAATTTAAAAATCTATTAAAAAAGGTTTTACCAGGTGCACAAATGTCACTTTTGATGAATATTAATCATCAACAAAGTCACTAGATAAATCCTACTAATAATCCAGTTACAGAAAAGTGAATTGAATCAATTCTTTTAAAAAGAAAGTTAAAGGGGAACATGGAAGACATGCCAAAATAAAAGAGATCATACCTAATAAAATTTTAATAATAATTTTCTGGAGCAAGTATATATATATATGTTTAAATATTTATTGACATATCTACTAATATACATTTTTTAAAATTTAAACTAAGTAATTAATAATATATTAAAAATTCAAAATAATATATAAATATTATTCATATAAATTATAAAATGTGAATTTAATACCAGACAAATCACAAGACATTAAGCTAATTGTTATAAAGGAAAGTTTTATCACATGACATTTGTCTATGTTAGGGGTGTTCGCAGGTCGATTTTGGTCAAATTGAAGATTCAACCCAATCAAATTTGATTGATTCGGTACGGTTTTCACAAAAAAAAAAATTGAAACCCAACTTATTCATGAATGGTTTGTTTCGGTTCAGGCCAACAGGTTACCCATTTAAAGTTGATCTTTTTTTTCTTAGAACTATTATTGTATATCATGATTCATCCAAATATCCAATACAATTAAGGTAAATAGTCATTTTCGTCATGAATGTGTAGAGAGCTGACAAATTCATTCATCTGTTAACTTTTGTTTGTTACCATTAATGAAAGAGCCTACATGGCATAGAGGGACAAAAGTGTCACAAAAATGATTACCAACATGGCTGCAAAACTGTTAGTAATTTTCCATTGAACTAATTTGTTAGATCCAAAATTTTGTTTTATTTTAAATTAAAATGCAATTTAGGGTAAATAGCCATTTTTGTCACTGAATTTGTAGAGCACTGACAAATTCATTCCGAGAGATGAAAATTTTAATTTTAGTATATCCAATTAACGAGATCATTGGCACATTGTTGGAATATAATAGTATCATAGGATATTCATCCCTATTTTTTCTCTCTCTCTACAAATCCTTTTTTCTGGGTTCTTTTTTCATACCGTAAAAGTTGTCGTCAAAATGCCTGCAGAAATTAAAGCAATGTTTAAGGTTGTCGGGCCGACATTGATTTTTGAAGTGTGATTTCAAACGAGGATGTGATTTGTTTTATTCTATTCTTTCTCTATGTGTTAGAATTATTATTATCAACGTTAATTTGGTTTTGTGTCCCTTTTGTTTAGTGGATTTTAAAAATCCTTATGTGCTAGGATTTTTCACGGCAAGTGCACCGTTTTATCATTGCAAGTTACAAATTTGTAAAAGTTCATCTCCACAGGGATTTGAGTTTACGTCGGTTGGTTTAAATTGTTATCAGTTTAGTAGTTATATACAGATGATAAAAACGAAGATGCATTTTGGTGTTTTGTTTGTTTACGTAAAGAAAAGATTCCGGAAAATAAATAAAAAAATTACGGAAAATAAATAAACAAGTACAAGTCAAGGAAGTGTAGGATTGGATTTCGTCTTTCTTATTCCTTTAATTAATTTTACCTATGCATTTTCTATTCTTATTGTCGCACACGTTTAAATAACCCTAATTCGATACCTCGCAATTAAAGTCCTAAGGATATTTAACTAAATATCGATTCCTCGCATATTTAATTAGATACCCTAGCATTAAGATCTTATTCACGTGTTTAATACGATCAAAACGTTAAGCCCTATTCCTAGCAACGTAACGTAGTGAGTGATTTAATTCAATTCAAACCCTAAATTTACTTTCCAGTCGCCTTTAGGGTTAAATTCATGAAACTAATGATCAATTAGAATCAAGCGTTAAGCGTAGAATAAAATCACCAATAAGGAATAGAACAATGCATAAATAATTAAAAGAGCATAGGGATAAGAAGAGTACGTCCAATCCTTAGAGAAGTTTAAGCGAACATTGGCAGAACCTCCT
>PYAF01005505.1:112094-158904 GCA_007407185.1 Glycine tomentella
TTTATTATCAGTATTTTTGCTCAAACTGATTTAATCGATTACGCATCGGGTTAATCGATTATCTTAACCATTAGTTGAAAATCTGATTCTGCATTAATGATTTTAATCGATTACAGGAGCGTGGGGAGCGCATTTAATCGATTAATTCTGTTACGATTTCAACTATAAATAGAACCCTTTGCCTTTTTGAATTAATAACTAAGAGATATCATTACTGAGTTGATTTTTTACGATTTCTGAGCATTCTCTAAAGGCATCTAAGAGTTCAAAAAGGTTTGTTCTGGGTTCTTGAGTCTTGCTTCCAATGATTCATTGATGGGTCATTAAGATTGTTAGTGAAGCAAGCTTACTCAGTCACAAAGGCTTAGGAATTGATTCTGCATCTTTAGATTACATTCAACCTGAGGTTTCTCATTCATATGCATTTCTATCTTGGATCATCAGGTGAATTCTTTCCTAAATCTTTGTGGGTATTTAGTTTTTTCTGCAGTAACTTTGTTTTTGTTGGTTATATTGTAAGTTGGTTTTCTTGCAAGGGAGATAGGGTTTCTCCATGTACAACTGAGAAGGTTTCTTAGTTTAGGTGTAGCTTCTAAGGGTCTAATAGAGTTTTAGATCACTGAACTTTCTCTAGGGTTGAGAAAGAGAAGTTTATAATATCTTGTAAGAAATATATTTGCAATAGTAGAACTCTACTCTAGTGTTGAGTAGAAGAAACTGGATGCAGCCTCTAAGTTTTGAGGTGAACCAGTATAAATCTTGCTTCTTGTTTTAATTACTACATTCTTTATTGTTTCTGATTGAACTCTGTTTTCTGTGTGTTTAAAATACAAGCATAACAAGTCTTGGATTGAACTTGGATAAGGATATTCATTTAATTTTGTGATAAAGATCCAAAGGGCATTTTTAACTCTAATTTTGAACAAGAAAATTTTAAATATCTATACTTAACCAATTCACCCCCCCTCTTGGTTAATTGTGAGTGTTTCTTATTTTTCCACAGGACCTGCCACGTTCTTTTCACCTGCTTTGCCTTTTTCTAACAAAATGGACCCGCAGCCAAATTCTAACAAAATAGATGATATTTTCAAAAAGATAAGATATAAACTTAAATTAAATACAGACAGAATTTAAAAACACTGGGTTGCCTCCCAGGAGCGCTTCTTTTACATCGTTTTAGCTGGACGGGTGTGTTATGGCTTTGACTCCCAGCATTTGATCAATGAGCCTTTGATTTCCGAGTCTTCCGCATCCATTCTAAAACATTCTTTTGTATTTGTGGGATGCTCTATGTCTTCAAAAACATTGAACTGAATTTCATTATTTTCCACTCTGACAATGAGCTTTCCTTCATCAACATCAATTAAAACTTTGACAGTCTTCATAAATGGTCTGCCAAGAATTAATGGAACTTCACTATCCATATCCATAACTACAAAGTCGACTGGGAAGAAGAATTTGTCGACTTTCACCAACACGTCTTCAATGACGCCATAGGGATGCTTAATAGATCTATCAGCTAGTTGCAGAGTCATCCTAGTAGGTTTGATTATAACCTCTCCTATCCTCATAACCATGGATAATGGTATGAGATTGATGCTTGCACCTAAGTCAAGAAGAGATTTTCCCACAAATAAATTACCAATAGTAACAGGAATTGTAAAGCTACCTGGATCTCTTGATTTTTCTGGGATGGTCTTTTGGATGATGGCACTGCATCCTGCATCCAGCTCGATTGTCTCCTCATCGGTGTATCTTCACTTCTTGGTGAGGAGATCCTTCATGAACTTGGCGTATGTTGGCATTTGCTCCAATGCTTCAGCAAAAGGAATATTTATCTGAAGTTGCTTGAAGATGTCAAGAAAACATTTGTATTGTCTTTCCTTTGTTTTCTTGGATGGAGCGTGTGGATATGGCATGCTTTGGACTGGCGGTGGGGTCAAAACAGCTTTGCCTTTATCCCTTCTTTTCTTTTCATTATCACTTGTTACCTTTCTCTCAAGTTTTTCATTTGTTTCTTCCTCATCCTTTTCTTTTTCTTTTGCTATATCATTTCCTTCATTTTTCTTTTCTTCTTCCTCTTTCCTACCAACCACAGTTCCCCTTCTTGTGATAATGGCATTACATTGCTCCTTAGGGTTGACTTAGGTATTTGCTGAGAAAGATCCACATCCATGCTCAGCTACTTGTTTTGCAAGCTGTCCTATTTGCACTTCTAAACTTTTAATTGAAGCCTCATTATTCTTTTGATTGCTGATGGACATTTGCATGAACTGAGTAAGAGTATCTTCCAGCTTTGTCAATCTGTTCAGTCTGATCTTGCTGTGGCATATTTCTATTTGAAGAACCTGGAAAAGAATTAGAAGAACTTGCAAAAGAATTGTTAGGAAAACCTACAAAAGGAGGGTTAGTGGGAACATTATAAGCATTATTATTTTGCCTCCAATTATAAGGTTGATTAGAACCTGGACCACTGAGGTAACCTTGGTAATTCCCGTGAGGTCTTGATTGATTTTGCATGTAATGAGCTTCCTCTTTTTGTACTGAACAATGGCCATTCTGATGGACTCCTCCATAGAATTCACATCTCAAGATTTGAACTTGGTGTGTTGTATGAGATTTCTATGATTGTCCATGCTGAATTTGAAGAAGTTGGCCTATCTGCTTTGTTAAGGCCTCTATTTGTTGAGTCAAGAGCTTGTTTTGAGCTAAAATGGCATTTTGAGTGTCGAGCTCTAGTACGCCTTTCCTCTGCATTGGTGATCTATCATGGTGAGATCGATAGTCACTTGCTGCTATGGAATTAATGATCACTATGGCTTCCTCGGGGCTTTTAGACATCATGGTTCCTCCAGCTGAAGCGTCAAGGATCATTTTGGTCTGAGGCCTCAAACCACTATAAAAGATGTGTAATTGTGCGGCATCATCAAATTGTGGTTCAGGCATCTCCTTAGTAGTGACTTGAATCTTTCCCATGTCTCACACAAGGGTTCATTTGCACCTTGAGAGAAAGTGGCAATAGCTGACTTTGCACTGATAAATCTTGATGGAGGGAAAAATCTGGCGATGAATTTTTCCTCCAAATCGTCCCATGTGCTTATACTTTTATTTGGCTGTGATTGAAGCCATGTTTTCCTGTCAAAGAAAAAGGAAACGCTCTAAGGTAAATAGCTTCAGCGTCTTCGTCCGATGCTCCCATTGTACTGCATAGCTCCATGAAAGTAGACAAATGTGTGTAAGGATCTTCATGGTCTAGCCCAACAAATGGATGTGAGCCAATGAGACTGAGTAGTGTTGCCTTCAGCTCCATTACCTTGTTGTTGAAAGGAGGAATGACTATGCTGTTGTAGTGTTTGGGACCTTGTTGATAAGCATAGTCACCAAGAGATCAGCCATGTTGTCTTTTACCACTAGTGAAAGAGGGTCAATAGATGAAGGTCCCTCAGAATGCTTGTTAGATTCTTGCTTCTTTTTCTTTCTATTTTTCCTTTCAGTTTTGGAAATTTCTGGATCAAATTGAAGTGTATCTGTAGAAGACTTACCTCGCATAAAGTGAAAGGATGAAAACTACAAGATTCTGTTAAGCACCGAGGTTTAATAACAAGAAAATTTATATACAAAAATAAGAAAATAAAGAACAAGAAGAAATTCTACTAACTGAAATTTAAACAACTAAGTAAACAAATCAAAATCCTCGGCAACGGCGCCAGAAACTTGTTAGGATTTTTCACGACAAGCGCACCATTTTATCGTTGCAAGTTACAAATTTGTAAAAGTTCGTCTCCACAGGGATTTGAGTTTACGTCGGTTGGTTTAAATTGTTACCAGTTTAGTAGTTATATACAGATGATAAAAACAAAGATTCATTTTGGTGTTTTGTTTGTTTACGTAAAGTAAAGATTACGGAAAAAAATAAACAATTATGGAAAATAAATAAACGAGTACAAGTCAAGGAAGTGTAGGATTGTATTTCGTCTTTCTTACCCCTTTAATTAATTTTACCTATGCATTTTCTATTCTTATTGCCGCACACGTTTAAATAACTCTAATTCGATTTCTCGCAATTAAAGTCCTAAGGATATTTTACTAAATATCGATTCCTCCCATATTTAATTAAATACCCTAGCATTAAGATCTTATTCATGTGTTTAATACGATCAAAACGTTAAGCCCTATTCCTAGCAACGTAACGTAGTGAGTGATTTAATTCAGTTCAAACCCTAAATCTACTTTCCAGTCGCATTTAGGGTTAAATTCATGAAACTAATGATCAATTAGAATCAAGCGTTAAGCGTAGAATAAAATCACCAATAAGGAATAGAACAATGCATAAATATTTAAAAGAGCATATGGATAAGAAGAGTACGTCCAATCCTTAGAGAAGTTTAAGCGAACATTGGTAGAACCTCCTCAAGAGAACCACTGACTAAGCTCATCATCGATCCTCTTTTCGGCAGAATCTCCGTATATAATTCACTCTTCCTCACTTCCCTAAGCTTCTACCGTCACTTAGGAACTAAAACAAGCTAGAAATGGAACAAGTAGGTGAATTGGAGTGAAAAGAATGCCTTCAACCTCCAAAATCCGTTCATATATATAGGTTTTGTGGACCTAGCTGCTTTGGTCACCCAGGCCACCATTTCCTTCACAAATTGGGCGCCTGGGCTAAAGTGCTTTCTTGGAACTTGTTACTCGCCCAGGCGAGTGAAATAGGCATAGAATGGTCGCCTAGGCGAGCTTAAAGCTTAATGATGAAGAAATCCTTGGGCCTTGGTGCTTCTTGGTCCTGGAATGTTGTTGGGACTTCATTCTTTGCTTAGTTCACTCCCTGCTCTTGGTTTTTGCAAGCTTGGTTCTTCCGTAACCTTCAGACCTAGCAAAATTGAATCATTCGATTGGACGAAATCTTTTCAAAATATGAAAGCATGACTTACCTTTATATAACCATCAATTGACTAGGTTTCTAGGGTTAACTTGTGAATAAATCAAATCAAAATAACGGATAAGTGCCATATTTGAATCCTATTTTTACTAAAAAGTGGCACTTATCAATGCACACGTTTCAGTAACCTTAATTCGATTCCTCGCAATTAAAGTCCTAAGGATATTTGACTAAATACCGATTCCTCGCATATTCAATTAAATACCCAAGCATTAAGATTCTATTCACGTGTTTAATACGATTAAAACATTATGCCCTATTCCTAGCAACGCAACGTGATCAGTGAAATTATTCGGTTCAAACCCTAAATTTACTTTCCAGTCGCCTTTAGGGTTTAAATTCATGAAACTAGCGATCACTTAGCATCAAGCATTAAGCATAGAATAAAGTCACCAATAAGAAATAGGATAATCCATAGAAATTAAAAGAGCATAGGGATAAGAAGAATACATCCAATCCTAGAGAAGCTTAGGCGAGCATCGGAAGAATTTCCTCAAGAGAATCACTGATGAAGTAGCTTGTCATCGATCCTCTTTTCGGACGAATCTCCACTACAAAACTCTCTTTCCTCACTTCCCTTACCTTCTACTCTTAACTAGGAAGGATCCTAAGCATTAAACATGAAAGAAAGAGCTAAAAATGGTGCCAAGATCATGCCTTGCTTCCAAAATCCGTGGGGTATTTATAGGTGCGAGTCTTGTATGCTTCCACTCGCCCAGGCGGCCAATTCCTTCATGTTTTGCTCACCTAGGCGAGCTTAAGTTATCTTTTTGGGAAATGTGGCTCGCTTGGGCGACCAAATTGGTCTTACGGAGCTCGCCTGGGCGAGCTTAAAACTTAGTGCTGAAGATTCCTTTGGGCTTTGATGGTGTTGGGCCTTGATTGCTTGTGGAACTTCCTTTTTTTGCTTTGAACACCCTTTTTCTTGGCTTTATATGCTCGAAACTTCCGGAATCTTCAAACCTAACAAAATGCACTATTAATTTGGACAAATCTTTTCAAAACATAAAATCATAACTTAACTCCATACAACTATAATTTAACTAGGTTTCTAGGGTTAATTTGTAAATAAATTTTATCAAAACAACAGATAAGTGTCATTCTATAAGTCTATTTTTACTAAAATGCGGCACGTATCACCTTTGAGCTGGTAAAACCATTTTTTAAAAGAAACTTTCTTAATTATAGGTTAGAACAAAATCAAGTGTGTTGGTCCAATCAAAGAATTAAATTAAACTTTATAGGTTAGAACAAAAAAAGATGAAGATTAAATTATATTTTATCCTCAAAGGAAATGAAATTTAGGGTCTGACAAATTAGTTCAATGGAAACTTACTTACATTTTGGTCTAATCAATTCAGCAGCCATGTTGGCAATCATTTTTGTCCCTCTGTGTCACATAAGCTCTTTCATTGAAAAATTGAGTTCATTTGGATTAATCGATTACAAGATGACTTAATCGATTATTTTGTTCGTGACAAATTTCCAGATTTCTGATGAACATTTTAATCGATTATCTTAAAATAATTGATTACATTGACGAATTAATCGATTACAGTTAATTAAAACAGTTTTTTTTATAAATAAAACAACAGGGTCTGTGTGAGACTAAGTGAGAAAAATAGAGATACTCGTGCAAGCCTTGTGATAGACACATTCGAAAGCTCTCAAGAGTATCCAAGGCTGAGATTAGTGAGATAATCAAATATGATGAGTATCATGGAGAGTTACTTGTGTTTTTAGTGTTGTTTCTCAAAGATTGAAGAATTGTTCAAGCTAGTGCTTAAAGAAAGCCATCAAGAAAGAGTCATATTCATTTGTTGCATATAATCTCAGGTTGATTGCATCATTCATATCATTGTAAATTGCTGAGGATTATAAGGTGATATCTTTCTTGAACCTAAAGCTTGATTTTGGTTGATATTTGTTTTGTAATTGTGTTTATTTCCATATAACATTTGTATTCTTTAAAGCTTTTTCTAGAAAGGATTTCTAGAGGGAAGAACAGAGAGGGGATATCTGGTTCTTGATCTTTTGAAAAGTCTATAGGGAGTAGATTTTGAATTTTACCTAGGGAGGGTAAGAGAGATCATTTGTAAGCTTGTAAAGAACTGATATTTGTTATAGTGGAACTCTAATCAAGATTTGGTTGGAAGAAAACTAGATGTAGCCTCCGGGGTTGAGAGGTGAACCAATATAAATCTTGTGTGTTTTAAGATTTCAGTTTATATTTCATTAAATTCTTGAAGTATATAATTTGTTCATCATACAAACTAGGTTACAGTACAATAGTGATTTGATTGGTGAAGTAAATTGTTTTCTAAATTGCTTCTGAATAGATACGATCTTTTTGAAGTCTTCCGCTGTTATAAATTTTGAAAGGAAATTTTAAAACTCTGAGGTAAAACCAATTCACCCCCCTCTTGGTTTATTTGCATAAGTGTTCATTGTATTTTCAAAAAGAAGATCTCCCTCCAAGGTCACCTATTACTGCTCATCTGCTCACACGAACGAGGGTTCACGATCATCATAGGTACCAACCACATGGTACAACAAATGCAAGGGTGACTTTATTATATACAACCAACAATTATCAAGTAATCACAATTGGAAAGGAAACAACAATAACAACCACAATTATTGCTAGAATTCCATTAGTCCAATACACACTCGACAAACCAATCATCTAATTCATTTCACAAATCAAACAATCATTATTGGAATGATGCATGCTCCTTATTTCACTCTCACCATGAAATATGGTACCATATCCAGGGAAATAGCCTCTCACAGGAAAATGATTCATCGCCTATCAGGGTCACCCTGTCGTGCACAGGCCATTCCCCCCCCCCCCCCCCACGATGATCAACCACTTGAGCACGGGAATTCCTAACTTGATGCCCCCTTAGTACCTGCGTTTTCATCTCAAAGAAACCCACAGGTATGCGCATGCCTTCATTCTATTTCCATCAATGCAACATGAAGTATGAAACATGGGCACCATCAATGCATGACCCAGCTAGGAATACATCCTTCCTCGCAAGGGTAACCTGTCATGCACCCCCCATGTACATACATAACACATAAATGTGGGCTCACTGCTGCACTGACCATGGCTAGGAACACATCCTTCCTCGCAAGGGTAACCAACCGTTCACTGCATCCCAGGTGGACGTATACTGATGTATGGCTGAACCCATTAGCCATTAGTTTTCCCAAATCTACCTTGCAATGAAACCCAATCTTCAAGCAAACTTCAAGAACTCTAAATTCTGCACTTTCACAAGAATTTGGGGTTGTTTATAAGCTTTCAATTGCAGCAATGGAAGAGAGGCCAGGGATGAAGGGGGAAGACACCATGGAGAAGCTCTCCAATAAGTCTAGGAAGAATCACCGCAATAGCTTGAAGCCATTGATAAGAAACAAGAGTTTCTTTCACAAGAACAAGAGAGAAACTCTCACAAAAATTTTGAGATTTGTATTAATGAACCAAAGTTAGTTTACATTCAGTTTTGGGACCTTATAAAGGCCACAATTACAAGCTTAATGTACATGAAATGACAATTCAAATGAAGCTTGTAGGGCACACTAAAGGAGCCTAAAGCAAGCTTAAGGAAGCTTGTGGTGCAAGCTTCTCCTAAGTGACCCTTGGGTGTCCCAAACTCCCTTGGCTGTCTCATTTTCGTGAAAGGTGCAGTAATTTTAGCTTCTAAGTGCAGCCAACTAATTTACTAAGTTGGTACACAAATTACACACGTGCACCTACAACTCTTTACACAATTGCACTAAAAAGCCTTTTTAGTGTTTCTACTTTTGCTTCTAACAAGTGCTGAATTTAATTGGAATTAAATTGAACTTGAGACATTACAATCCAGCCCTTGTTATCCTTGAGTTGGTGTGGTTCATGCTTGTCCAAATTAGCCTTGATGTGTTCTTAAAGTGCTTGAGTTCTAGCCCTTGTCATGGGTCATTTAAAGCTCACCAAAGGAAGTGCTTCAAGCTCTCCTTCTAGACCTTTAGCTTGCCATGGACCTTCATCATATACAACATACAACCATGGACACCATCAATGCATGACCCGGCTAGAAACACATCCTTCCTCGCAAGGGTAACCCGTCATGCACCCCCATGGGTATCCATGTATATCCACATCACACAATGACATTGTTCACATCAACATTGTCTCTCACATCAATGTCATTATCAACATCAACATCACATCATCTCAATCTCATCATCATACATATCAAACTCATCTCATTTCAACATTATCATCATCATCATCATCATAAACATCAATATCATCTCATTTCAACATTATCATCATAAACATCAATAATAAATTAATCACATCTCATTAGTTGAAAATATCATTTGTTACTTGAAAACAAGCATGCACAGGGACAAACACACATTAATCATAAATACACCGCATCCCATTAGTTAAAAAAAATGTAGTTTTTCTTGAAAAACCAGCACACAATAGGGACATGCAGTTATCCTCATAGTTGGACTCTTTGGCCCCCAACTATGGTATCAAAACTATAACTACATAATAAACTCTCCTTACCTAACTAGGAGTTCTCTCGTTAAAGTCTCGCGGTGTTGATTTGGGCTGCTTCAATAAGCGTGTTGTTGTCCAAACGCAGAGCTCTATATGCCAAATCAAACACGATTTAGCATAGATTCCCAAGGTAAGATCAATATTAACATTTGGGGTCAAATACCCACTCAAATCAAAAAGGGGCTAAACGATGTTTTGGAAGTTTACATCAAAAGACATCATTTTGAAATTTCAATCTCAATAAGTGTTTAATTTCTCCCAAAGGTAAGTGTTTACTCTCACATCCATCATTGATATATCTTAGATAAAATTTGCAGTTCATTTCCCATCAAATCATAATACATACTCATCATGGATCATTAGGTCTTTTATAGTTGGGCTTTGGCTACAAAGAAATCTTGGTTTTTCTGGATATTCAAAAGACCTTAGGACTAGGAGAGCAAGCTAGAAATATAGACAATTTTTAGACCTTTTTCTTCCTATTTCTTTTCTTTTTTTTTCAAGACATCTTTTTATCATTTTCACCCAACTTTTTCTTTTTCAAGGACTTCTGATTTTTCATTTTTCTTTCTTTCATTTCTTTTTCATTTTTCTCTTTTTCTTTTCTTTTTCTTTTTCACATAAACAGCATATAACCACTACTAAAATAACATAACTATCCACAAACATTCTTCCATAGTAACTCATTCCCCTTTTGCTCTCCTAACCTTAGGTTAGGTATGGAATTTCTATCCTAGGTTAGGGTTTCAAGAAAATATTACTGTTTAGGCTCAAAGGGGTTTTCAAAGGATAAATCATTTGATATATTTGGGATAGCTTTTTGGCTAGTGGCTTATAATGTGTTCAAAAAGAAAGATGGCCTAAATCCTATCCATTAATCATATGCTTATAACAATTAGAAATTCATGCAAAAATTACTATAGATTATATTAGTGAGATCTCTCTGTGTATAATGTCTGTTTAGATGCACATACTCACTTGGGCTAAAGGTCTGTTTTCATGTTTTCAATCAAATCATTTGTTTCCCTCTGAAGTTTTTTCTCAATTTCCATGCAAAAAGACTTTTTACCTTTATTTTGATTTTTCTGAAAAAACCATTTATTTATGTTTCCATTTCTCAAGGTTTTCTACAAAAAACTTTATTTTTGTCTGATTCTTAAAAGACGTTTCAAAACAATTTTCTGTTGATTCTTTTCAAAACATCATATATCAGTTAAGTGCCAAAAAGATTTTTACAAGCATAATACAAAAAGTATTTTAACATGTGTAATTTTTAGAAAAGAGAAACTTCTATGTGCAAGCAAAAAGAAGCAAACATAGTAATTAACAGACAGAGTACTGGATTTTAAAACTACAAAGCAGTAAAGAAATTTAAAACGATATCACTATTTTTGAAGATCATGGCTGAGAAGCTTGATGTCCTCCCTTCAGCTAAAAATCTACCACGTTCTTTTCCTTGCTTTCGCCTTCTTCTTAACAAAATGGATCTATAACCAAGTTCTAACAAAACAGATGATATTTTCAAAAAGATAAGATATAAAGACAATAAATAAAGGCAAAATTTAAAAACACTGGGTTGTCTCCCAGGAGCTCTTCTTTTACGTCGTTTTAGCTGGACGACTTAGCTATGGCTTTGGCTCCAAATAATTAGAAAATGTGGTCAGGCCATTAACTACTATGTCTTCTTTATTCAAGACATCCATCTTAAAACATTCTTTTTCATCTTTAGGGTGTTGGATGTCTTCAAAAACATTGAACTGAAGTTCTTCATTTTGAACTCTAACAGTGAGCTTTCCTTCATCAACATCAATCAGCGCCTTGGCAGTCTTCATAAAGGGTCTGCCAAGAATCAACGGTACTTCACTGTCTTCATCCATGTCCATTACTACAAAGTCGACTGGGAAGAAGAATTTGTTGACTTTTACCAACACATCTTCAATGACGCCATATGGATGCTTAATGGATCTATCAGCTAACTGCAGCATCATCCTGGTAGGCTTAATTGTAACCCCTTCTATCCTCTTAACCATTGATAATGGTATGAGATTGATGCTTGCACCTAAATCAAGAAGAGATTTTCCCATAGATAAATTACCAATAGTAACAGGGATTGTAAAGCTACCTGGATCTCTCGACTTTTCTGGGAGAGTCTTTTGGATGATAGCACTGCATCCTGCATCCAACTCTATGGTCTACTCATCAGTGTATCTTCTCTTTTTAGTAAGGAGATCCTTCATGAACTTGGCGTATTTTGGCATCTGCTCCAACGCCTCAGAAAAAGGAATGTTTATTTGTAACTGCTTAAAGATGTCAAGAAAACGCTTGTACTCCCTTTCCTTTGAATTCTTGGATGAAGCGTGTGAATATGGCATTCTTTGGACTGGTGGTGGGGTTCAGGCTGCCTTGCCTTTGTCACTCTTTTTCTTTTTCTCCTCATTTGTCACTTTTTCCTCAATTCTTTCATTGGTTTCTTCCTCATCCTTTTCTTTTTCTTCTTCTTCTTTCCTACCAACCACAGTTCCCCTTCTTGTGATAATGGCGTTATATTACTCCTTATGGTTGACTTGAGTATTTGCTGAGAAAGATCCTCCTCCATGCTCAGCTACTACTTTTGCAAGTTGTCCAATTTGCACTTCTAGATTCTTGATAGAAGCTTCATTATTCTTTTGGTTGCTGATGGACGCTTGCATAAACTGAGTAAGAGTATCTTCCAGCTTTGTCAATCTATCAGACTGATCTTGTTGTGGCATATTTCTATTTGGAAAAGCATTAGAAGAACTTGCAAAAGGAGGGTTAGTGGGGACATTATAAGCATTATAAGTATTAAAAGGTTGATTAGAACTTGGACCATTGTGATAACCTTGGTAATTCCCTTGATAGCTTTGTTGAGGTCTTGATTGATTTTGCATGTAGTGAACTTTCTCTTCTTGTGGAAAATCACCAGGTACTGGACAATGGCCATTTTGATGGTTGCCTCCACAGAAGTCACAACTCAATTTTTGAACGTGATGGGCTGAATGAGATTTCTGTGAGCTTCCTTGCTGAAGTTGAGGAATTTGGCCTATTTGTTTTGTTAAGGCCTCTAGTTGTTGGGTCAAGAGCTTATTTTGAGCCAAGATAGCACTTTGAGTGTCAAGCTCTAGTACGCCTTTCCTCTGAATGGGTGACCTATCATGGTGAGACTGATAGTCACTTGCAGCTATTGAGTCGATGATCACTATTGCTTCCTCGGGACTCTTAGACATCATGGTTCCTCCAACTGAAGCATCTAAGATCATCTTGGTTTGAGGCCTCAGAACACTGTAGAAGATATGCAACTGAGCGGCGTCATCAAAATTGTGGTTTGGGCATCTTCTCAATAGTGATTTAAATCTTTCCCAAGTCTCACAAAGAGGTTCATCTACTCCTTGAGCGAAAGTGGCAATGGCAGACTTTGCACTGATGAATCTTGAAGGCGGAAAGAATCTAACGATGAATTTCTCCTCCAAGTCTTCCCACTTGCTTAGACTCTTGTTGGGTTGTGATTGAAGCCAAGTCTTTGCTTTACCTGTTAAAGAGAAAGGAAAAGCTCTAAGATAAACAGTTTCTACATCCTCGTCCGGTGCTCCCATCGTGCTACACAGCTCCATGAAAGTAGATAGATGCGTATATGGGTCTTCATGGTCTAATCCGGCGAAAGGATGCGAGCCAATGAGGCTAAGTAGTGCAGGCTTCAATTCTACAACTTTGTTGTGAAACGGAGGGAAAACTATGCTATTATAATGCTTGGGCCCTTGTTGGTAGGCATAGTCTCCAAGTGTCCTCCTTGGTGGTTGTCTATCTTCTTCTCCCCCTTGATTAGCCATATTATCTTTTACCTGTGGTGGGGAAGGATCAATAGATGAAGTTCCCTCAATATGCTTGTCAGTCTCTTGTTTCTTTTTCTTTCGAAGTTTCCTTTTGGTTTTGGAGATTTCCAGATCAAAATGAGATTTATCTGCAGACTTATCTCGCATAAAGGGAAAGAAAAGAAACTACAAGATTTTTGTTAAGCACAGAGGTTTTAAAATAACAAAGAAATATATACAAAGAAATATATTCAAAAACAGAAAATAAAGAACAAGAAAATACTAAACTAAAATTTAAAAACAACTTTAAGTAAACAAGCCAAATCCCCGGCAACGGCGCCAGAAACTTGTTAGGGATTTTTATACCATGGCAAGCATACCGTTGTTATCGCTGTAAGTTTCAAATTTATAAAAGTTCGTCTCCACAGGGATTTGGGTTTACGTCGGTTGAGTTAATTTAACAGTTTAGTAGTTATGTACAGATAGAAAGCGAAGATTCATTTGTTGTTGTTGCTGCGGAAAATGTAAAATAAGATAACGGAAAACAAATAAACGATGACGGGAAATGAAATAAATAAACGGATACAAGTCAAGTAAGTATAGGATTGGGTTTCGTCTTGCTTATCCCTTTAATTGATTTTACCTATGCGTTTTCTATTCTTGTTGATGCACACGTTTAGGTAAACTTAACTCGATTCCTCGCAATTAAGCCCTATGGATATTTTACTAAATATCGATTCCTCACATACTTAATTAAATACCCAAGCATTAAGATCATATTCACGTGTTTAATGCGATCGAAACATTATGCTCTATTCCTAGCAACGTAACGTAACGAGTAATTTCATTCAGTTCAAACCCTAATATTACTTTCCAGTCTCACCTAGGAATTTAAGTTCGTGACCCTAGTGATCAAGTAGAATCAAGCATTAAGCGTAGAATGAAATTACCAACAAGAAGTAGAACGATGCATAAATAATTAAAAGAGCATAGGGATAAGAAGAGTACGTCCAATCCTTAGAGAAGCTTAAGCGAACATAGGCAGAACCTCCTCGAGAGAATCACCGACTAAGCTCGTCATCGATCCTCTCTTCGGTAGAATCTCCTTACACAAGTCACTCAACCTCACTTCCTTAAGTTCTATACTCACTTAGAAAGCTAAAAACAAAGAAACAAGAACAAGCAAGTGCTTGGGAGAGAAAATGAAGTGAAGAATAATGCCTTCTTCCCAAAATCCGTCCACTATTTATAGGAATTGCTCTCCTGCTTGGTTGGGGCTCCCAGGCAACCAAAATAGCCTATAATCAGGCGCCTGGGCGAGCTAAGGCGGTTTCTGGGGAAGTGTGGGTCGCCCAGGCGACCAAAATACACATGAAATGGTGGCCTGGGCGAGCTTAAATGCTTAGCCATGAAGAAAAGCTTGGGCTTGATGTCTGATGGGCCCAGTTTGTTGTTTGAAGCCCTTTTCTTTACTTGATTCACTCCTTGCTTGGTTTTTTCGCAATCTTACTTCTTCCGTAACTTCAAAACCTAGCAAAATTGAATCAATTAATTGGATGAAAGCTTCTCAAAACACAAAAGCATAGCTTACCTTAATATTATGATCATTTAACTAGGTTTCTAGGGTTATCTTGTGATTAATTCTATTAAAATAATGGATAAGTGCCATGTTTGAATCCTATGTTTACTGAAATGTGGCACTTATCATCACGCCAATGTGACCGGGGTTCAACAAAGATCACAGAAATGACATCAATTTCATAAATATGAGACTTTTACAACATCTCATTTTCAAAGGGTTTTTCAAAGGATGTGTAAAACTCCCAACAACAGTACCCGAAACACAAGAGACATTAAGAGAAGCTTAAACTAGCTAGGAAAAGACAAAGGAAACCAAGAAAGAAGGATTTGGAGCTTCGTTCTCTATCGATACTTCAAGAGGAGTTTCAAAGATTCTGCTCCGATTACGAGGTTCTTCTCCATGTCGTGGTCTCATGGCAAGCAACAACGGCCTATGGTGGTTGATGGTGGTCGTGGGTGGTGGGAGAGAAGTTCTAGGGCTTTGGGTGAGTTTAGAGAGAGAATGAGAGAGAAAATCGCGTTCTCAGCGCTGCTAGACGTATTTATAATCTGATAGTCCCGCTCAGCGTGCCATGTCCCGCTCAGCGCAACAACATGTCCTACTCAGCATGCCATGTCCCACTCAGCACAATTTCCTCTCTGTCAGGAAATATTTGGGAATTGCACTCAGCGCGCATGCCGTGCTTTGCTTGACATAAAAAGTTGTCATCTTGAAGATCCCAACGGTCACAAATTGAAGAGATGCCTTGGGAAGACACTGTCAAAAATATGAGGACGATCCAACGGTAATCTGGGATGGTAGTTTTACCGAAATAGGTTATGGGTCAAACTATCACTCTCGTATTACAAAAATAAATTACACAAAGTTCACATAACTTAACATTCACACCAAGCAATTTCATAAGGTTAATCTACACAACCAATCAACTAATCGAAGCTTATCAGACAATCAAATAACACAACAAATACATAAAACATCTATTTCCAGTTATCAAAATTTTAGGGTGTTACACAACCAAACTGAAATTCTAAAATGAATTACAAACAAAGTTTAATGGAGAGAGACAACTTGATGATCTGATGTATATGAATGCATATGGTTTACCAATCTTGATCTAGGTTGAATGAAAACAAGTTTTAGAGCAATCTCTCCAATAACTTCTTTAGAATCTTGCCCAAGAAGAAATCTTTCAAAGTAACATGACGATTAGAATTTGGGGGGCAAAAGCTCAGTGGCTCAATGTATCTCTTCACTCTTCAGAAAACTTTTGAAATCTATGAAATTTTCGTTGTCTAATGATTTGTTTATTTCAAAAGACCCAAAAACTATTTATAGAAAATTGTTGTAACCGAATGTATTCAATTAAATCGTCAATGTAATCGATTAATTTCACTTATGTAATCGATTAATAACATATTTAATCGATTAAAGTGTTGTTGAACTTTCTGGAAAAGATTCATGAGCAAAGTAATCGATTAGTTCACCATGTAATCGATTATCACAGGAAGACTTATTATGTGATTGTGTAGTGTAATGGATTACAAAATAGCTGTAATCGATTAAAGCAGTGCGAAATAGTTTTTTCAAAACTTAAGCAATGAGCACTTGGATTTTTATGCAATCATGAAAACTTAAAGCTTTTTCACAAAACATGTGCTTTTATGAAAATCATGAATGCAAGCCAATAAATGATGTTTATGCAATGCAATGGATCATAAGATGGAACTCTTAGACATCTAAAGATTACATATGCCTTCAATTGAATGGCATGTAAAAGCTAAAACTTATCCAAGACTAAGAGCCTTAGCATCTTGATCCTCTTTAAGCTTCCCTTGTATCTAACAATCTCCCCCTTTATGGCTTTGATCGTGCCAAACATTGATTGAACATCTTTATCCATCGTGTTCTCTTAAGAGATGATTTCCAGGAGCTTATACTTGATATTGAAATAGATTCATCTTCTTTCCAAGAACAGATGTCAAGTATACTTTGCATAAACAATTTACATTCACACGTATTTATATTGCTCCCCCTATCTTAAGTAATTTCATATTAGTTTAGAAAATAGCAATGTTTAATTACAGTAATTAGAGTGACGGTTTATCATTTTTCTCATTTAACATTCTTCATTTTTCTCCCCTCTTTTAATTTCACAACATCTTATATTTATTTCTATATATATATATATATGTTCATTTTTCTCCCCTTTTTGGCTTATCAAAGACAAAATGATCTAGTGATAATGAGATAAGCAAGGAAGATGTAAACAACATAAAACAAAATTTTATTCCTCAGTAAGGTGTAGTACAAAAGGACATGAAAGTAAAGAACAAAGATAATAACTGAGAATGAGAAAGCAGAAAAACACAACCAAAAATAAGACATTACATCCACTAATCTTGAGATTATCAAAATCCTTAAGAGCCATCCTAGTATCTATATTCTCTAGCCTAGTGATAATATCCTCCAAGGAAGAATGAACATCAGTTGAATGTTCATGATGCAGAGCTACCATGGAATCTATCTTTTGAATCATTAGATATTCAAAAGGAGTCCATTGATGTTCAATAGGACCAGCTTCAACATCCTCTTCCTCTTCAGCTCCTTGTCCTTCATCATCACCACCTTGAGGAGCTTGAGGTCCAACTATCAACCACCCATTTAGGGTTTTCATCAAACCCAACTTGGTGAGATGCTTTTCAATGATGAGGTTGGTGATGTTTGTGGTGTTGTCCACAATCTCATTTGACAATCAATTCCAAAATCGTCAATGAACCTTGAGACTAACACAACATAGGGGAATTGGTAGCTAAGCAACCTTTTGGACTTCAACATTGTTTCTACAAGGACAAGAACCCAATTAATCTAAGTTCCAATCTTCATACCATACACCAGTTGTAGGTCATCATATGTGATCTGAGCATGATTAGTAGACCTTGGTGTAAGGATATAAGTGATGATATAGTGAAAAAGTCTGTCTTCACCAGTGATGTTGCCTACCCCAGCCGGTTCTTTATTCTGGCTTGTGGATCCAGCAACATTCCCCTGTATGTGTCCATCTTGGAATATCCTCTTATCTCCTCTTCAAACTTTCTTACACCTTCACAGGAGATTCCAGCCACTGTATTCCATACATCGTCATCAATCTCCATATCAACTCCATTCACTTGGGAATGGAGGACATGGTGTATACTTGCCTTGGCACAAGTGTAAAACACTTTTACCAACTCAGGCTAGAAAGTACCCTTCATCTAAAGGAGCTTTTTCAGCCCTTGAGCTTCCATCATAGCAGGGAATTTGAATCCCACATTCACAAACCCATCAAGCTCAAGATACTTTGGAGGCATGACAAGTTTGGTTGCATTGAACTGCATAAACTTTTGTCTCTTAGCTTCAATGGTGAACCAGGTATTAAGCTTGTTCACAACAACATTAAACGTTTGCTGTTTTTAATTCTCTTTGAGGCAGATGGGTTAGACATTGTGAGTTTAGAATAAAAGTAGGGTAGGGGTTGGTGACAGTGAAGAAGAGACAAAGCAAAAGTGATTCGGTTTTGCTAAACAGAGTGGAGGGAGGTTTCACTAGAGTGGGTGAAACTATTATGATGGTACCCTTTGACCCCTCAGAGTGGAGGGAGGTTTCACTAGAGTGGGTGAAACTCTTTGACTGTAACCTTCAAAGTGGAGGGAGGTTTCACTAGAGTGGGTGAAGCTATATTGATTCTGGTACCTTTTAGTAGGACTCTGAGATCTCAATCATGCATCATTTAACAAAGAAATCATGCATCACTCATTATGCATTTATTTTATGATTATTACGTTGTTTTGTTATTTATGTTGTTTCTGTTATTTATCTAACCATGTTTATCATATACTTACCCGAGTTGTGTCTGTTGTTTCACACCTGTGATGATCCCAATCTATTTGGGCGAGCAGAGGAACAGTAATCTAAGGAAAGCATTAAAGAAGGAGCTGGATGTTCTATGTGCTGCTGGATGACTATATGTATTATTTGTGATTTTCTGTTTGTCTGTATTTGATACTACGTTGAGCTGTTTGTATCTTTTTTTATAACAGACTATTTGGGACTGTATTGTATTCGGACTGTATCTTAAATTATGTTTGAACCTTGTATTTTGACAATTTTGCGAACGCGTTAGAAAAATAACTTATTACGTATAATTAATTTTACGTAAACAAAATTACGTAGAAAAATTTTTCTGTAAGTTAATAAGCGAAATCAATTAAATACGAACAAGAAACGTAGTCGTTACATACTTGCCTTGGTTGCTTTAATGTTTCGGATACCATTGAGACTTATCAAAACACTAGATTTGAGTGGATGAATCTTCCAAAATGTGAACAACACCCTATATATTTACACAAAATATAAAACAACTAGGTTTAGAGCAGATTAATCAACAAATCTACTAAAATCAAAAGATAAGTGTCAGCATTATAAGACTGATTTTACTAAGATATGGCACTTATCATATACTTCACTTCAATTGTTTACAAAGTAGTTTAGTTTTAAACAGTTAAGTTCAATTTAGATCTCTATTTAATTCAGTTCACAAAAGATTTTTGAACAACCCTAGTTTCTAACCTTTTGTGTATGTGATGTGATGTGATGCACCAAATTGATTTTTTTTTGTTAGTTAAGGATCCTGGTGTGTTTTTATACTGATAAAATAGTAGTTTTGGAAGTATGTTCAACCTGTGTGTATGGAAGGATTTTCCCGCTTTTCTAACTGACATTTATGTTGAACCTGTAGTTTGTTAAGAAAAAAAGTGATGTTTGGTAGGCCATAGCAAAATTGTGTGACCTTAAAAACAATTTGCTTCTAGCTCCTATGTGTTGTGTACCATATTTAGTTCTAAGTTTTTGATGTTGAATTTATTGACTGATAAATTTTTAGGTTCGATTAAGGCACCCCGTAGAGATTGAGCATATAGTTCAAATCAATGAACATCCAACAAACTTTCAATGAACAACACTTGATAACACACCTTTCAAATGGGTTTTTAACCTGAAGGAAAATTTGCAAATATCTGGTAACGTACTCTGTGAATTAGTGAGTCGGTGGGTAGAGGGTCCTAAGTTGTTTAGGATTAGGCATCATCTTGTTCCCTTTACACCAGCAGATGTATGTTTTGTCTTAGGTTTGCAAATTTCTGGTAAACCTGTCTTTACATGATGATGGAGAGTGTAGTGAAATGTTTGTTTGAAGGTGAACACACCACTATGAAAATATTGTTAAAAAGCTCAACCAAAAAAGAATGAAAAATTAATGTGTACATGAGTTTTATAGGTGTATATTTTTCTTGCATTTGCAGTCTTTTATTTTCCTATAAAATCTTCCACTATCAATAGTGTGTCTTTTACCTTGTTAGATGATCTAGAAATCCTCTTTGATTATAATTGGAGTTGTGTTTTGCATTGTTTGTTAGTCAAAAGTTTAAGTCATGCAATTGAACATTTCAATGAGAAAAAATACTCTTCTGAGTTGCACATTACAGGTTGTGCAAGATGATTTACCTAAATTATTGTACTTTGAAGTAATTTTGTCATTTTGTTTGTCGCAAGGTTGTGTTGACTTTTATTATTTTAGTATGTCATAGATTAGGGAAGTTGAGCATTTATCATTGCCTACTGTTGGGACAAGTTCTTGTTTTTCATGGTTTCTCGAATGGCCAAAAGTCATCGTACACTCATCAAACATAGAAGTTGCATTTAAATCAAACATGGTCAACCTTGGTCTGCAATGCATGTTATTTTTATGTCCAATTTTTTATATTACTTTTGAACTTTTTGTGCTTAACATAGAAATTTTTGCGCTTGGTTCACATTGTCAGATAACATAGGATTGGGCAGTTACTGAGGAGCAAGAATCTTTTGCCCTCGTGCATCAAGCTCTGTCATTTTCCCATAATTGCCCACAACATTCCAAATGATGCCCCACTTGACATGTAAGAGATTCTAACTTAGCATCAGATTTTGAAAGCTCAGAATGAAGAAAATGACAACAAAATTTTTGAACTTGTGTATCGACTGAAAGTCCTTGATAGGAGTAATAGGCGGGGGAACATATATATTAGGAGGGTATAATAAGCAATTTGGCAGTTACTATAGTCAGTATAACTAATGGATAGGTAGTTATAACAGACTTAGAGGGAGGGAAGCTATAAATAGAGGATTGATAACTGTAAAGGGGTATTGGAAAAGTGAGTGGTGTAAGGACCCTCAGTGTGGCGCGGTTGGCGCCAGATCCCGCCTGGTTAGCGCCGGGATCCTCAGCAGAAAAACCCTGCCAAGGGTGTGGTGCGGGTAGCGCCAGGGATGGCGCTGATGGCGCCAGACCCACGAGAACTTCACGCCCAGAGCGCCAGAGCCACGCGAGGAGCATCATGGTCTTTGGAATGTGGTGCCAGGAGCGCCAGGTTGGCCCTGGGAGCGCCAGATTCTCTGGAAGTCAACGCCTGGGGCGTCAACCTGGCGCGAGGGGCGCCAGAGGTTTTCCAGTCCACGCGGGTGGCGCCATGGTTGGCGCGGGTGGTGCGGGAAGTGGTATGGAAAACCAATTCTCTCTAGTTTTCCGCACGGACAGCGCCAGGGTGGCGCTGGGGGCGCCACAGGTTCTGGAAGTTGGCATTGGGAGCGCAGGAGTGGCGCTGGGAGCGCCAGGCCCACCGCCATGGTGGCGCGATCAGCGCCAGAGGTGGCGCAATCCGCGTCGGAGGTCGGGCAAGGCCACTATTTAAAGGCCAAAAAGCGAATTTTGGAGAGGAAAAGCTGTTCTTCCTCTTCCCCACGCCCAAACCTCCATTAAAGGTGAACCCAAGCTTCCAAGGACCTTAGTTCATGACCTAAATACCTCCCAATGACCTTTAATCTTGAGAGAAACACATTGAGAGTTGTAATCCTTCATCAATCCTCTTGGAAATGTAACTCCCCAACTAAAACCGAGGTCATTAACCCGCCATAATTACTATCATCAACGATAATCATCAGAGTTTAAGCAGTTCGGAAGCATAAGAATAAGAATGACATCACCAAATGTCATTAACATAGCCCCTATACATTATAATATGGTGAATATACATGAAGTTTCTGTGTCTTAGTACAAAACTGTACTTACATCTCCCCTCAGGGTACAAAACAAAAACCAAAGGCAGTATACAAAACATCAGAGCCATCTGCTCATGTCATCTAGCCTAAGGTTTACAAATCATAACTATCCCTGCATAGGCTTCTTGCCTTGGGATCTATCTGCTCCTCCTGAGGAATCACCTGCAAAATATAAGTCCCACAAACAGGGTGAGATATAAAATCTCAGCAAACTCAGGGCCCTTGAAGGTATTTCCTTTCCTTGGTTCACTTCCAAACATATACATAGAAATAGTATATCTAAGACATTCATTCTCAATTTCAATACCGGGACCTCATCCATACAATCATCAAGCCGCCAGCAATCTCAATTCACATCCACCTGTCAATAACCAGGTGCCTCAAGCACAGCCTACCACCGTTCATAGCATAAATCACCATCCTGCAGAGGCTACATCTAGGTATATAGGAACATCTCCACTTAGGAGGCTACGTCTATATACTAGGAACATCTCATGCCAGGATCTCAACCATCTACATGAGGCTACGTCTGTATATATAGGAACATCTCCGCTTTAGGAGGCTACATCTATATAACAGGAACATCTCATGCCAGTATCTCCATAATTTATATGAGGCTACATCTGTATATATAGGAACATCTCCACTTTAGGAGGCTACATCTGTATAACAGGAACATCTCATAATCTATCTCAACACAATTGCTTGAGGAGGCTACATCTGTGCATATAGGGACATCTCCATTCGGGGAGGCTACATCTATATTACAGGAACATCTCACAGCAGGTCTTACTCAATCTCATGTCATCTATCCTACTACCATAGGATCACATTCATTCACAGAATTCACAGTCAATCTAATAGTCAATCACGCCTATCACAGGCTGAACAACCCATAGTCATACATATCAAGCTCATACCACAATTTCACATTCAATTCCAACAGTTCATCAGACATATCATAAGCCAGACAATTCATAGCCATGAATATAATTCTCCCATCACAGGATCCAGCTTACATTTCAAGCATATCAAATCAATACATATCATTTCCCCATCACAGGGTTCAAATCACATTTTTAGCATTTCACGTCAACATACATCAATTCCCATCATAGGGTACAGAATACAATCCAGTAGTCAATCACATTCACATTCATGTTCCACATACTTACAGTTATTCACATCAAAACCATTCCTCCATTTGGAGCATGGTGGAACACAACAAAGGACATACAAACAAGAACCAAGAGCTTACCTGCTCTAAGCAAAACACCGGCTTCCCAGGTATTGTGGCCACCACCACCAGAAATATCAAGCTCACGCCCTACATAAGCAAACACATAGCATATCAATAACGGTTCTAAGCCGTTATAACGAAAGGAACTATAATCCTTTCTATAGAATCCATAATTAATCACTTTACAAGTGATTCTCAGCCTAACCAAGGCTCCAGAGCCTCTCCTAAGACTCTGTTCAGGCTAACACAAAGCACATCCTTGCTTTAGCCTTATCAAATCCAAGCTTATCTTACCACTCAATTCAGCTCATAAACAACATCTATATTGTCCCAAGAGCAACTTTATCATCTACTCTAGGGTTCACAATAACCATACATTCAGCTCTTTCTCTATGCATGTGTAGCTCAGAGCCAAAAATCAAACTTCATCAATAATGATTTCTGAAGGCTCTAACCTCATCAATACAACCCCCTGAACACAATTCTCTACAGGACCCTGGGCTAATTCTAACCTCATCACATATGGGTCACTGTTCATGCAAACCCCCAAACTCAAACGGAGAAACTTGAGTTTTTTACCTCAATGGCGACAAAGAAGACCCAAGGACCACCTCCCCGAGCTCTGGTGTCCTTTCCACGCAATGGGCCTCAGCCACTCTCAAGTTCTCTAAGCTTTTCTTTGGGGATTCCAAAACTCACTCAAAAGGGGTGTCTCAAGAGAAAGGATAAATGATTCAAGCTTCCAAGTGTTTCTCTCACAATCAAAGGCTAAAGGAAGGTATTTAGAGCAAGGAATAGGGCCCTAGCAAGCTTGGACCAGTCTCTAATGGAGGTCTAGGGCAGAGGAGGAAGAAGAAGACCTTTCTTTCCTCTTTTTTGCGTCCTGAAAAGAGCTATTATAAAGCTGGCCCGAGAGTCTCGCGCGGATCGCGCCACTTCCTGCGCTGATCGCGCGAACTGGACGAAAGCACAACCCTGATTCAACCTCCTGCGCGGATCGTGCCATATACTCGAACATCCCACGCAGTTAGCGTCATACCCACGCAAATCGCGCCATATGTTCGAGTCCACAGCCTTGATTCGAGCTCCCGCACGGATCGCGCCCTAGCCACGCTGATCGAGCCACATATTCGAACCTACCACGCTGGTCGCGCCATATCCACGTGGATCACGCCAGCTGTTCGAAAGCATTGCTCTGATTCTAACCTCCCGCGCTGATCGCGCCATAGCCCACGCGGATCGCGCGATAGGCTGAAACTGCCTCTTGCTCTTTCTTAAGCTTTTCTCTAACCAAAACCAATGCATGATTATATCTTCTAATCACAGAGCTTAAACTCATGCTTAAAATTCAAGGCATTACAGGAAACCCCTCTTTGAGTGAGAATCCATTTCTTAAGGGAAAGCTCAGAAACTTGAGTTTGGCAAGGACCCAAGGCTTAGCACGGACACTGGAGCTTGAGGAAGCTGTCCTTCTGCCTTTCTGGTCGCCACTGAGGTAAGAAACTTGAGTTTCTCCAGTTGATTTCTGATTTGGGGTTTTCTATGAATAGTGACCCATATGAGCTGGGGCTAGAATTAGCCCAGGTTCCTGTAAAGAAACTTGTTTAGAACGGTTTAGTGATGAAGGATTAGCTTTCAGATTTTGATTCATTGAATTTTGAATCTTGGCTCTATGGTTTGCATGTGTGGTTGTGTGATGAGTCACTAATTGATTTTATGACATGCTAGAGCCTTGATTATGTTTGGATTGAGCCTGAGAGGCTAGTTGAACGGTGCCTTGGCTGAGGTTTAGACCGTTCCTATGATAATTGAATTAGGAGGCTGATGTGAGCTTGTGCTCAGACATGGGTTTGCATTGAGTCTGGGATGACTCGGATGCTTGGTATTCAACCTTGGTAGACCTTGTATGGTCTGTGAGAAGCCTAGTGAGGGCTTGACTTGATTGAACCCTAGGATAGGGGAATTCTGATATGCTTTGTTCTGTGATTGAATGCCTATTGGTTTGGTTTTGATATGAACCTATATATGCCTTGATTAGGGCTTGACACTGAGGGTGTCGGTGGTGGGTGCCACAGAGCAGGGAAAGAACTGCAGAGCGAGGCTTTTCCAGGTAAGTTCTGTGTCCCTGGGGGATGATTTCCCACTTGGTTTGCCACACCACACTCCAGGTGGAGTGATGGTCATATTCATGGTGCATGCATTTGGTTGTTGCATCCTCATAATGATATGTGTGTGCATCTGTGCTTGCTATGTGTTATGATTGTGATAGATCTATTGGCCAGTAGATAGATATGGACCTCCCTAAGAGATGGGTTTCCTCCTAGTTTGGTTGGCTCTTGGTCGATGATATCCCAGGGAATCAGTGATTCCTACATACCAAGGGGATAGAAGTTGAGGTAGCTCCTTCTATTCTCGGAGGTACCATATACGTGCATCCATGCGAAGGTGTAGCACCCAATGGGATGACACAGGTGTGAGTTTCCGGTCTCACATTGATGTAGGCGTCGATGATATCCGCCAGGCGTTGAGGTAGCTCCGCCATGTTCGGAGCAAGATGACTTGCTCATATTGTTATGAGGGCCAGAGGGTCGGGCCAGTGGGCCATTTGCTTGTGATTGCCTGATGTGTGTTTCATGGAAAGTGGGCCAAGGTGGAGGAGATTCCTCCAAGGACCCTGAGCTTACTGAGATGTGTATCTCACCCCGTTTGGGGATTTATCTTTACAGGTGACTCTTCTGTAAGAGGAGAGCAGTCTCAGGGCAGGAGGCCCTAGTGGAGACTTGTCTGCTTGGCCGGTGGCAGCAGAGGGAGCTTGAAGGCCCAGTTTTGTTTTGATTATGTTTTGTACCCTTGATAAGGGCTGGTGTGTGTACACCTGAGTTATGTACAGTTCTGTATACCCTCGGTGAGGGCAGATATTCTTTTGTATCACCGCGATGTGGTGTGAGACTGTTGTATATATGTATGTACAGAACTGATGTTGATATGATATATGATGTTCCTCCTGAGTATACTTGCTATGTTTCTGATTATCTGTCTATATGTGTACTGGATGAGAAACTGGATCAGCAGGGGTGTGAAATATCTGTCTTGTGTGTATGTTTCTATGTTGTGCTTTTATTTCATACATAATGAATCAAGATTAGCGATTATGTGCTTCCGCTGAGTTTTTTTTTTCATAATGACTTAAGCGCTTAACTGATATTATTAATGATAACGCACCGGAGGCCTACAGGGTGTTACATTTAATGGTATCAAAGCAGTTTCTTGATGAGACCATTATGTATGGAAATTGATTTGGTACTTGACTGTGGTTGTTTGACATGAGCATTGCATGGGGTACATTAACTGTGGGCCTGATCAACTCACTGTGTGATGTACATGTGTAGTGCCATGGTGAGACCTAGAAGCACCCGTAGGGCTACCAATGCCCAGGCTGATCCAGTTGCAGCTGCATTGGCCGCTATGCAGCAAGAGTTAGCTGCTAATAGACAGATTCAGGCAGATATGCAGCAAGAGATGACTGCTAATAGACAGACTCAGGGGGAGATGCAGCGAGAGATGGCTGCAACCCAAGAGGTTAATGAAGCCTTGATGAAGGCTAATCATGATCTGCTAGAGGAGGTGAAGAACCTCAGGAGGGATGACCGAGTATCCTCTACACCTCCTACCCCTGATGGCGAGGGTAGTCGCCAGCACACTTGTGGGAGCCACCAGCGAGGGGACCAGATGTCCCAGGTAGAGGCTGAGAGTGACACAGCAGCTAGAGGGAAAATGCTGATTACCTTCCGGAAGCATGACCCTCCAGTGTTCTCAGTGGGCTATGATCCAATGGCAGCGGCAAGGTGGCTACAAGCCTTAGAGAAGATTTTTGAGGTGATGGAGTGCCCCGATCACCAGAGGTTGCTGTATGCAACCTATATGCTTCAGGGCGATGCCCACGAGTGGTGGAAGACCACAGTTCAGCTTCTGAGAGGCCGAGGAGAGATGATTACCTGGCAGTTGTTTGAGGCCTGCTTCCTGGACAGGTATTTTCCCAGAGATGCCCGGGAGCAGAAGCAGGCAGAGTTTGATAGCCTCGTCCAGGGGAGCATGATAGTGGACGAGTATCTAGCCCAATTTAATGAGCTGGCCCAGTACGCACACTTCAGGAGACCTTTGCCTGAAGCTGAGATTCTAGCAGCAAAGTTCCTGAGGGGACTTAGGGAGGATATTCAGGTGTTGGTGGCCGGCAGTGGGTCACGTGACATGGATACCTTGGTGGGACAGAGTCGCCAAGTGGAGGACATCCTGCGAAGACAAAGAGGCAGACAGCCTACTCCCTCAGTCAGACAGGAGGGGAGAAGGCCCAGTGGTTCTGGCCCACCCGGAAAGGGGAAGGGCAAGGAGCTGAGAGTCTTTGTTCCCTCTGACAGATTCAAGAGGGGTTCAGCCCGGAAGAGACCAGTCCCCAAGTGTCCGGCTTGTGGGAAGGAGCATATGGGAGCATGTTCCTCAGGCCAGGTCATCTGTTTCCGATGTGGCAAGCCAGGCCACATATCCAGAGAGTGCCCTCAGGCAGAGAGTCGGGCACAGGCTGCTCCAGTGGAGATGACGGCACCCACAGCAGGACGGGTGTACACTGCAGATGCCAAAGAGGCAGCCAGAGCTCCAGATCTGATCAGAGGTACAGTTCTGATCGATGATTGTGATGATAGAGTACTGTTTGATTCTAGAGCTACACATTCTTTCATATAGAATGTGGTTGTTGATAGGCTCAGATAGCCTAAGCTCAATTTTACCCCTTTGATGGAGGTTACCACTGCATCTAGAGAGAGATGTCAGGTGAGCACGTGCTTCAAGGACGTGCAGTTTTTGTATGAGGGCAGAGAGTACGTGGTTGATCTGTACTGTCTAGCGATGCCTACCCTTGAGATGATTTTGGGTATGGACTGGATGACCAAATATAGGGTGATGCTAGACTGTTGTCAGAAGAGGGTTGTTGTACCTTCTGACGGGACCAGTTCGAGTTCTGCCTCATTCTTATCAGTCTTGCAAGCTCGCAAGGCAATCATGGAGGGAGCACAGGGCTATATCTTCTTGGGTGTGACAGAGGATAAGTCGAGTGTTGATTTGTTACAGATCCCGGTGGTGAGCGAGTTTGTGGATGTGTTTCCAGAGGAGATTACTCAGCTACCACCAGAAAGAGAGATAGAGTTCTCCATTGATTTGGTTCCTGGTGTGGGATCGATATCTGTGGCACCTTATCGTATGGCTCTTCTAGAGTTGAGGTAGCTGAAGGTGCAGTTGGAGGACCTGTTGTCCAAACAGTTCATCAGACTATGAGACTGTGTGGACTACAGGCAGTTGAACAAGGTTACTGTTAAGAACAAATATCCTCTGCCTCGTATTGATGATCTGTTGGATCAGTTGAGAGGAGCCAGAGTCTTCTCCAAGATAGACCTGAGATCCGGATATCATCAGATTCGGATCAAGCCTGCTATAATAACCTAAGCTTTTTATAAAAAGGAATAAAAGAAATAAAAATTTAAATTTATAAAATTATGTCGCAAAAGCCTTAGAGACGGATTTAGCGACGGAGTCTGGCGCCATAAGCGCCACAGATGCTGGAAATTGGCGCCAGGAGCACCACAGATGCTAGAAATTGGCGCCAGGAGCGCCAAAGTGGTGCCAAGGGCGCGATATGTCTGTCAGGACCAGTATAAAAGGCCATTCACGCGATTTTCTGAGGAAAAACACTGTTTTCCTTCTTCCTCTGGCCCAGGCAGCCATTAATGGGCATGAGAAGCTTCATAACTTCATCACACCTACCTAAACACCTCCTAATCATCAATAATCATGAATAAAACCTTATGTGAGCTAATTCCAGCCTGAAATTTTAGAGAAAACCCCATCCCTTGAGAACCTTGAGGAAAGCTGAGTTCAGAGAGGAAAGAAGGCAACCCATGGAATGCTGAGGCTTGGAGAGGCAATCAGTGGGCCTTCCTCAACAGCTTTGAGGTAAGAAACTCAGCTTTCACCGTTTAATTTGTGAAAAAGGTAATGGGGTGAATAGTAACCCATTTGGGTTAGGACTGGAATTAGGCTTAGGTTCTTTAGAAAAGTATGATCAGGAGGTTGTTTTGAGGAATATGAGATATTGAAACTGGATTTCTGATGAAGTTGGGCTGTGACCCTGAGAGTGGTATGAGTAGGAAGAAGATTGAGTGGATAAGGGGTTCTGAGTTAGAAATGAACCCAAGTGTCTTTATAAGAATTGTTCATGAGGCCAAATAAACGGTGAATATGCATTAAAATGTCTGTTTTGGCCATGATTGATAACTGGTGAATTTATGCACAAATAGACCATTGGATTGTCTGATACAGAGTCTTACCAAGACTCTAAGGCCATGGTCAGGTTGAGAATGATCCTGCTAAGGATCTGTGAGTGGCCTATGAAGTGAGTAGGCCGATAACCCTAAGTTAGACAATTGAAGGGCTATAGAAAGGAATCATGTTTCCTTTCATTCCAACGGTTGAGGACCGTTGTCAGATACCTGATATTGTAATTATGATGTTGACTGTGCTGTATGAATTGCCAAAGGGCGGGACACGAAGGTGTCAGCAACTTGGAGCAACCATCTGAGGACTGAGGAGAAAGCACGGTCTTACCAGGTAAGTTCAGTGTTCCTTGGAGTGATTTCCCCGCTTGGGGTCACTATTTGAGTGTATTATGTGCTTGGGATAGAATGAACACTATGTTGTATTTTAATTAATGATAGTGTTCTATGATGATGATTATGATAGTGAAACACCGTGATGGTGTTGTGATGTGTATTGAGGTAATGTCGTTATGGCATGTTGGTCTTGATGTTAGATTGACACTGTGAGAGTGTCATGTTTTGTATTGTTTATGAGAATTAGGTGTGCATTCTCTGGCCGGAGAATAGTGGACTATGGACCCCTTGGGAATGTTCCCACTCGGTGGATGATCTCCCTTGGGATAATCCATAGGCGTCCATGTAAATCCTGAGTAGATGTTCCCACTCGGTGGATGATCCTATTCAGGTATTGGGTGGTGAGTCCTGAGTAGATGTACCCGCTCGACGGATGATCCTATTCAAGTACTCGGTGGAAAGTCCTGAGTAGATGTACCCACTCGGTGGATGATCCTATTCAGTCATAGATAGAGCCAGTCCTGAGTAAATGTTCTCACTCGGTGGATGATCCTATTTAGGTATTGGGCGACAAGTCCTGAGTAGATGTACCCGCTCGGCGGATGATCCTATTCAGGCATAGATGAAGCGAGTCCTGAGTAGATGTACCCACTAGGTGGATGATCTTATTCAGGTACTCAGCGGGAAGTCCTGAGGGAATGTGCCCTTTAGTGGATGATCTTCCTCAGGCAGAGTAGTGATAAACATCCTGAGTGAGTGGAGAGTCTTACGGGATGATCCTCCTCAGGTATTGATTAGAGTATAGTGAAATTCTGGGGATTTGTACCTATTAGATGATTATCCCCAGGTGAAGGACTAGGTTATAGAGAACCTATTCCTTGGATCAGTGTTACCTCAGCAATGATGAGGTGTTACAGATAGGATGAATAGATATACATATATATTATGAGATAGATATGAGATAAGAAAGCCAAGAAGGCTGAGATATATATATATATATTATGAGATTGAGAATTAAACTCATAGAGCTTGAGAGAGCCTATTTTCCTAGACAGAGGATCTCTCAGTATAGATAGTGAGTGCACAGGCCTGGTTGGGCGTGCATAATAAGCAGTGTGAGTGATTTGTGGTGAGAGAATGCAGATGGCTATGGATAAGCCATAGTGTTACAATAGGCAGTTGATAGTGAACCATGGGGAGGAAAGACCTCCAAGAACCCTGGCTTACTGAGATTTTTATCTCACCCTGTGTGGGATTTATGTTGCAGGTGCATAGAGCAGAGGATAGAGCCCTGGTAAGGAGCCAGTAGAGCCAAGCATGGCAACTGCTTGGACTAGCATCTGTGAGCTTGGAGCTCCCTGTGGTGTATGCATATTGAGGTAGTTTCTGTCTCCTGTCATATCGTTATAGATATGGTTGTTATCTGCCTGGTTTTATTGTTTGATTATCTGGATCAATAAGGGCTAGAAATAGTGAAATATATCATGTTTATGTTTATGCACCATACATAATGTATCAAGAAATACGATTCTTGTATGCTTCCGCGGCTTATTTTATGCTATTCTGATATTATAGTAATGTTAACACACTGGGTGCACACGGGGTGTTACACTTGGAGACATACCTAAGACAGCCTTCAGGTCTAGGTATGGTCACTTTGAGTATCAGGTCATTCCTTTTGGTCTGACGAATGCCCCAGCAGTGTTCATGGACTATATGAACAGGGTATTTCGACCTTTCTTGGATCAGTTTGTGGTGGTGTTCATCGATGACATTCTGATCTATTCCAAGACGGAGACAAAGCATACCGAGCATCTCAGGAAAGTCCTTCAGATTTTGAGGGACAAGAAGTTGTATGCTAAGTTAGCCAAGTGTGAGTTTTGGCTGACAGAGGTGAAGTTCCTTGGTCATGTGATCTCAGCAGCTGGTGTATCAGTGGATCCCAGTAAGATAGAGGCAGTGATGTCCTGGGAGAGGCCCAAGGACGTGTCTGAGATCCAAAGCTTCCTGGGATTGGCCGGTTATTACAGGAGGTTCATTCAGGGATTTTCTCAGTTGGTGATACCTTTGACTCGACTCACACGGAAGGGGGTTCCATTCGTTTGGACTCATGAGTGCGAGCAGTGCTTCTAGGAGCTGAAGGAGCGGTTGACCACAGCTTCAGTGTTGACTCTTCCAGACCCTGAAGGAACCTTTGAGGTATTCTGTGATGCGTCCAAGAGGGGGCTTGGATGTGTGTTGATGCAGGATAAGAAGGTGGTTGCCTACACTTCCAGGCAACTGAAACCTCATGAAGAGTCATATCCTACTCATGACTTGGAGTTGGCAGCTGTGGTGTTTGCTTTGAAGATTTGGAGGCACTATTTGTATGGTGCCAAGCTGATAGTGTTCAGTGACCACAAGAGTCTCAGGTACCTCTTTGACCAAAAAGAGTTGAATATGAGACAGAGGCGTTGGATGGAGTTCCTGAAGGACTATGATTTTGAGCTGAGATACCATCCATGCAAGGCCAATGTGGTTGCTGATGCTTTGAGTAGGAAGAATGTGACTGCTGCATGTTTGATGATCTCTGATTGTAGATTGATTGAGCAATTCAGAGATATGCACCTGACGGTGACAAAAGGTGCACATGGTCTTGAGTTGAGCAGAACCAAGGTGGATAATGAGCTGATCAGGAGAATCGGAGAAGCTCAACAGCAGGATGAGGCAGTGAGAGCCATGATTGGCCAACAGGATGTTTCCTGGGAGGATAATGACTTGGTGATGTACCAAGATCGGATTGTGGTGCCTAAGGGCGAATTGAGAGATGTTGTCCTAACTGAGGCACATAAGGGCCAGTTTAGCATTCATCCAGGAGCCACCAAGATGTATCATGATTTGAAGAGGAATTTCTGGTGGCCAGGGATGAGGAGAGATATAGCTGAATATATGGCTAAGTGCTTAGTGTGTCAGAAGGTAGAGATTGAGCATCAGAGACCGCCTGGTCTGCTGCAGCCTTTACAGATCCCTGAGTGGAAATGGGACAGCATTTCCATGGATTTCGTGGTAGGGTTACCAAGGACTCAGAGTGGATGTGATTCCATCTGGGTGATAGTGGACAGGCTGACCAAGTCTGCTCATTTCTTACCTGTGAGGTCTGACTACACTACAGAGAAGTTGGCCCAGTTATATGTGAAGGAGATTGTGAGGTTGCATGGTGTTCCAAAGAGCATTATCAGTGACAGAGATCCAAAGTTCACCTCGAGGTTTTGGGGTGCTCTTCAAGATGCTTTTGGGACCCAGCTGAGGCTCAGCACGGCCTACCGTCCTCAGACAGATGGTCAGACGGAGAGGACCATCCAGACTCTGGAGGATATGCTGAGAGCTTGTGCCTTGGAGCAAGGTACTAGCTGGGACAGATATCTACCTCTGGTGGAGTTCTCATACAACAACAGTTTTCATGCCAGCTTGGGTATGGCACCCTATGAGGCTCTGTATGGCCGACGGTGTAGAACTCTAGTTTGTTGGACAGAGGTAGGAGAGAAATAGCTCCTTGGACCTGAGATGGTTCAAGAGACTTCTGAGCAGATCAAGATGATCAGAGACAAGTTGATGAAGGCTCAGAGTCGACAGAGGAGCTATTATGACCAGAAACACAAGCCCTTGCAGTTTGAGGAGGGTGATCATGTGTTTCTGAGGCTATCTCTAGTGACGGGTGTAGGATGATCCTTGGGTGTGAGGAAGCTGAGTCCTAGGTTCATTGGTCCATATCAGATCCTTCAGAAGGTTGGGCCAGTAGCTTATAGGCTAGCTTTGCCTCCCCAGTTGTCAGACTTACATAATGTTTTCCACGTGTCCCAGTTGAGGAAGTATGTGACTGATTCCTCACACGTGGTAGAGCCCGACACAGTTCAGATTAGGGAGAATCTGACGAGTCCTACACGACCCCTGAGGATTCTGGACAGAATGGAGAAGCAGATCCGCAGCAAGACGATTCCCATCGTCAAGGTACAATGGGAAGGCAGAACACCTGAGGAAGCAACTTGGGAGCGGGAGCAAGAGCTGTTGCAGCTGTATCCCTAGTTGGCTAATAGGTATGTTTCTGAATTTTTCGGACAAAATTCTTAAAAAGGAGGGGTGAATGTAAGGACCCTCAGTGTGACACGGTTGGCGCCATATCCCGCACGGTTAGCACCGGGATCCTCAGCAGAAAAACCCTACCAAGGGTGTGGCGCGGGTAGCGCTAGGGATGGCGCTGATGGCACCAGACCCACGGGAACTTCACGCCCAGAGTGCCAGAGCCACACGAGGATCGTCATGGTCTCTGGAATATGGCGCCAAGAGTGCCAGATTCTCTGGAAGTCGACGCCTGGGGCGTCAACTTGGCGCGAGGGGCGCCAGAGGTTTTCCAGCCCGCGCGGGTGGCGCCATGGTTGGCGCGGTTGGCGCGGGAAGTGGTCTGGAAAACCAATTCTCTCTGGTTTTCTGCGCGGACAGCGCCAAGGTGGTGCTGGCGGCGCCACAGCTTCTGGAAGTTGGTGCTGGGGGCACAGGAGTGGCGCTGGGAGCGCCAGGCCCACCGCCATGGTGGCGCGATCAGTGCCAGAGGTGGCGCGATTCGCACCGGAGGTCGGCCAGGGCCACTATTTAAAGGCCAAAACACGAATTTTGGAGAGGAAAAGTTGTTCTTCCTCTTCCCCACGCCCAAACCTCCATTAAAGGTGAACCCAAGCTTCCAAGGGCCTTAGTTCATGACCTAAATACCTCCCAATGACCTTTAATCTTGAGAGAAACACATTGAGAGCTGTAATCCTTCATCAATCCTCTTGGAAACCCCTCTTTGAGTGAGAATCCATTTCTTAAGGGAAAGCTTAGAAACTTGAGTTTGGCAAGGACCCAAGGCTTAGCACGGACACTAAAGCTTGAGGAAGCTGTCCTTCAGCCTTTCTGGTCGCCACTGAGGTAAGAAACTCGAGTTTCTCCGGTTGATTTCTGATTTGGGGTTTTCTATGAATAGTGACCCATATGAGCTGGGGCTAGAATTAGCCCAGGTTCCTGTAGAGAAACTTGTTTAGAACAATTTAGTGATGAAGCAGATTTTGATTCATTGAATTTTGAATCTTGGCTCTGTGGTTTGCATGTGTGGCTGTGTGATGAGTCACTAATTGAGTTTATGACATGCTAGAGCCTTGATTATGTTTGGATTGAGCCTGAGAGGCTAGTTGAACGGTGCCTTGGCTGAGGTTTAGACCGTTCCTGTGATAATTGAATTAGGAGGCTGATGTGAGCTTGTGCTCAAACATGGGTTTGCATTGAGTCTGGGATGACTCAAATGCTTGGTATTCAACCTTGGTAGACCTTGTATGGTCTGTGAGAAGCCTAGTGAGGGCTTGACTTGATTGAACCCTAGGATAGGGGAATCTGATATGCTTTGTTCTGTGATTGAATGCCTGTTGGTTTGGTTTTGATATGAACCTATATATGCCTTGATTAGGGCTTGACACTGAGGGTGTCGGTGGCGGGTGCCACAGAGCAGGGAAAGAACTGCAGAGCGAGGCTTTGCCATGTAAGTTCTGTGTCCCTGGGGGATGATTTCCCACTTGGTTTGCCACACCACACTCCAGGTGGAGTGATGGTCATATTCATGATGCATGCGTTTGGTTGTTGCATCCTCATAATGATATGTGTGTGCATCTGTGCTTGCTATGTGTTATGATTGTGATAGATCTATTGGCCAGTAGATAGATATGGACCTCCCTAGGAGATGGGTTTCCTCCTAGTTTGGTTGGCTCTTGGTCGATGATATCCTAGGGAATCGGTGATTCCTACAGACCAAGGGGATAGAAGTTGAGGTAGCTCCTTCTATTCTCGGGGGTACCATATACGTGCATCCATGCGAAGGGGTAGTACCCAATGGGATGACACAGGTGTGATTTTCCGGTCTCACACTGATGTGGGCGTCGATGATATCCGCCAGGCGTTGAGGTAGCTCCGCCATGTTCGGAGCAAGATGACTTGCTCATATTGTTATGAGGGCCAGGCCAGTGGGCCATTTGCTTGTGATTGCCTGATGTGTGTTTCATGGAAAGTGGGCCAGGGTGGAGGAGATTCCTCCAAGGACCCTGAGCTTACTGAGATGTGTATCTCACCCGGTTTGGGGATTTATCTTTACAGGTGACTCTTCTGGAAGAGGAGAGCAGTCTTAGGGCAGAGGCCCTAGTGGAGACTTGTCTGCTTGGCCGGTGGCAGCAGAGGGAGCTTGAAGGCCCAGTTTTGTTTTGATTCTGTTTTGTACCCTTGATAAGGGCTGGTGTGTGTACACCTGAGTTATGTACAGTTCTATATACCCTCGGTGAGGGCAGATATTCTTTTGTATCACCGCGGTGTGGTGTGAGACTGTTGTATATATGTATGTACAGAACAGATGTTGATATGATATATGATGTTCCTCCTGAGTATACTTGCTATGTTTCTGATTATCTGTCTATATGTGTACTGGATGAGAAACTGGATCAGTAGGGGTGTGAAATATCTGTCTTGTGTGTATGTTTCTGTGTTGTGCTTTTATTTCATACATAATGAATCAAGAAAAGCGATTTTGTGCTTCCGCTGAGTTTTTTTTTTCATAATGACTTCAGCGCTTAACTGATATTATTAATGATAACGCACGGGAGGCCTACGGGGTGTTACAAGTGGAGGTTGTGATCCTCGAATAATCACACATGTACTACAGGAGCTAGTCTCCATATTCAATAAAAGATTCATTCTTCATTTATGTGCCTGATCTAGTACCTATCACTGGTATCAGAGCTCTAATCTTGTGGTTGTGAGAAGTGAATGGGATTGAAGAACAATAACAAGATGGACGCACGAATGGAGGATCTAGAATGCGCAATGGAGGAAACCCGCAAGGCTATGGAGCTGAATCGCGAAGCCTTGGAGACCAATAAGGTCGCGATCAAAACCCGATTGGGTGCGATCAAAAGTGTGTTGCAGAAGCTCACCGTGACCTTGGAGAAGCCGGCGATGGAGGAGCGAGTTTAGGCGAAGGGGGCAAGGGGAAAGAACCAGGAGGGAGACGACGTTGGGGCACGACAGTGGAGGCAGATTGAAATGCCTGTTTTCACAAGGGAGGACCTAGTGGGCTGGGTTTCTAGGATAGAGAGATATTTTTGGCTTCAGGCAGTGAGAGAGGATGAGAAGCTGGAAACAATCTTGGTAGCCCTGGATGGGGAAGCATTGGCCTAGTTCCAGTGGTGGAGTCCTGGAGTTCAAACCAATCTTGGGAAGAATTCAAGACATCCTTGGTGCAGAGGTTCTAGAGCACAAATTTGGGAAGTTCATTCCAAGCTTTGCTAGCCTCAAGGCAGCAGGATTTTGTACAGAGCTACATTGGGCTCTTTGAGAAGCATGTAGGAACAGGAAAGGGATTGGGAGAGATTTTTCTAATGGAGGTGTTTATGAAAGGCCTGAAAGAATAAATTGGGACAGACATTAGGCTACATGAGCCTAAAACTTTGTTGGACACCATGTTGAAAGGCAGGCAGGTTGAAGAAAAGAATAGAGTTCTGGGAAATTTACCCAAAACTGGAAAATGGATGCCTCAATTCCCAAGGCCTAACTTTTCAAGTCTAAGAAGTGGGAAAGAATGGTAGCAGGGGAGTGGCAGGTTGTTGGAGTCTGGTGGAGGAGCTAAAATAGGAGGGGAGCCTATAAATAGGAAGAAAAGTTTCCATAGATTATCTCCTATGGAGGTAAATGAAAAGATGAGAAAATAAGAGTGTTTTACTTGTAATGAAAAATACCATCCAACTCATGTTTGCAAAAACAAACAGCTGAGATTGATGATCATGGAGGAGGAAGAGGATGAGGATGAGAGGAGGGTGTTGGATATAAGGGGAGCATCATGAAGAATGGAAGAATATGATTCAAGATTTGTTTTGAGCTTTCAACATGCTTGGATGCCTTGAAGTTGTAATTGATACAAGTGTAAGAGAAAGGTTAATCTGGTGATCCATGATTTGCATTCATTCATTCATTCATCAATCTAAATGGTTTTCAAATAAGATGACAAAGCTTTAATAATTTGGGTAAGGTTTTTATCAAAGTAAAAGTTTTTGGAAAAATGCTAGTTTTACTGGTTTAATCGATTACTTAAGGTTATAATCGATTAATATGTTCTTTGTTCAACCTGGAAAATCTTTTATGAATATTGTAATTGATTACCTATCGGAATAATCGATTATTTGATATTTGTTTAAAACAAAACTGCTTTGTTAATGAATTTAATCGATTACTTAAGGATTGTAATCAATTACATAGTTAATCATGTTTTTAAGCCTTGCTTTGATAGTCGATTACCACACATTGTAATCGATTACTTAGGCTGTTTGAGAAAAATCACTTTGTTGTTTTAATCGATTACCAAAGATTGTAATCAATTACACGTTTAGTTTAAAAAATATATATGTTTTCTGCTTTAATCGATTACCAAATATTTTAATCGATTACATAGTGCAATTTGTAAAATTTCTGTTTTAATCGATTACAGCTCGGGATAATCGATTATTTTGCTCATTACAAATCTCAGAATCATTCTTGAACGGTTTAATCGATTACATGAGCATTTTAATCGATTACATAAGAATAATAATCGATTATTAGGAGCGTATAATCGATTACAGTTAGTTACAAATTCTGTTATAAATAGGAATGGAGGCTTAGCTTATTTTACAACTTGATCATTCGTTTCTTTGAGTATACATAAGCCTCTTAAGCAATTCCTAAGTGATTTTCTTAGTATTTTTACTTCTTGCTTCATTCAAAACATCAATGGGTCTTTGAATGATTCTTAAGCAAGATTCTTTTCAAGATTAATAAGAAGTATATTCTAAGTTTGATTTCTTCTCAACCTGATTTGGTAATTCATATGCATTCATTCATTGGATCATCAGGTTATCTCTCTCCTTAATTGTTGTGTGTAAATTTCGTTCTGAATTTCTGTGTAAGATTGCTATTGTAAAGTGGGTTTTTGCTTGTATCTAGAGAAGGGTTCTCTAGTATAAAGAACAAAGTAGTGTTCTCTGGTTCTTTATCTCTTAGAATCTAATAGTGTATTAGATTTCTATTCTTTATCTAGGGTTGATAAAGGGGAGATGTTGTAATTGCATGTAAGAACAGAAATTTTATAATAGTGGAACTCTAATCTAGTGTTGAATAGAAGAAACTGGATGTAGCTTCAAGTTGTGAAGTGAACCAGTGATAAAGTGCTTTTAGTTGAATATTTTTCTATCATTCTTAGCTTAATTGACCTCTCTTGTACCTTTACTTTCCTATTCTAATTCAGTTTTTGGCCTAGGCAAGTAAGTGGGCTTAATTGCTAATTGTTGCGTATTTTTGGATTTTCGGCTCACTTGACGTATCTGACTTGTATAGGGCCTATAGGGTGCTACCAATCTCCGAATGGAGCACTCTAGGAGTCCCTAGAAAGATAACGAAAAGATATACAAGTTTGATAGAAATAGCTCGAGACCAATTCTGTCATTTAGAGGGTCATTTTAAGCTTTGAAGTTAGCGCCTCTGCACTTATAATTTTGGGCTGCGAATTTGACTTTCTTGGTTGTAAATAGCAAATAATTAGATTGTTGGGCTTGTTTGTGGCCCATTTTATTTTCAGAACTCAGTCATTACATATATTAGTGACTTTAGTGAAACTTGGGCACCACTCTTTACATTTTCAATAAACAAATTTTATTTTTCTTTCCTTTAGTTTTTAGAATCAAACTCTTGTTCTTCATTTTCTCTCTACTGTTCTTCCTTGTTCTTCATTGTTCTTCATTTTTGTTTTGTCGTGCTTCTATTTTCGTGCAACCATTTCATGGGGCTTTCACTGATGATCATCATGGAAGGCTAAATCCTCAATCAATCCAAGAATCCAACCCAAGCATAAGAAGAATTTGAGTTCCGGTTTAGTATTTCGAATCCTATGTGAATGTTCATCTTCTTCTTCAATTGCTATTCTGTTTTTCATGATTATGAATGCGTTTAGGATTGAAAGCGGATTAGGTTATGGATTCATGCCTAATTTCGAATATTAATCACAGATTAATTGGATGATATTTCAGTTAGGGTTGTGGTTTCAATCAATTTAGGGGTTAAGTCGATTGAGTTGCTTCTAATGAGATTGAATGAACTTTCATGATAGGATTAATTTCTGAGAACAATGATGATTCAAATTGCTTGGTGCGGTGAATTGGATTGATGTTTTAAATTCTGTTTTACATTACCTCTTTTGAATTCTGTTAGTTTCTGTGTTGCTCTTTAATTTTAGTTTACGTTTTTGCAAGTTTTACTTACGCACACAAACTGTTTGATAAAACTCCCCCCTCACTGTTATTCGTAAATTGAAGCTAGAACCATATTGATCGTGTCTCTAAGTCGACCTAGGTTATCTCTGTGCTACAGAATTAGCTTAGTAAAATTGTTTTGGTGCTTGTCGACAACGTGTTTATCAAGTTTAAATTGCTTGTGTCTTTTATTCTATATCTCTATTCTCATCTTATTCATTGATCTTTGATTCTTTGATTCATATTCATTGTTCAGCAAGTTCAGTTTTGATCTATTGAATTCTTGGACTGAGACATTTGATTGGGTAAATTGATTTCTTGGTCTTGAAAGTGATAAAGATCCTGAAACTCTGATTTGAAAATGTTTTAAATTACCAAGGTTTTAACCAATTCACCCCCTCTTGGTTATTGTGAAGTATTCCTATTATTTTCAATTGGCATCAAGAGTTGGTTCTTAAGAATTATTCAAGATCACTAGTTTTTCTTCAAAAAATAAAAATGAATACCTCACAAATAACCTTCAAAGAATGTGCTTCTCTAAACAAACCTCCTATGTTTGAAGGGGAGCACTTTAGTTTTTGGAAAAATAGAATGAAGATCTTTATTCAATCAAATGACTCAGGTTCTTGGAATGCTATAGAAAAGGGTCCTTTTATTCCAAACTGTTGCCAATGAAGTGATTCCCAAAGAATAGGATGAGATGACAGATGCTGAACAAAAGGTTGTCCAATATGATTTTAAAGCTAAAAATATGATCACCTCTGCACTTTCTTCTGATGAATTTTTAGAACAGTGAGATGCACAAGTTCAAAAGAAATGTGGGAGATGCTGGAGATTACTCATGAAGGAACTGAAGAAGTTAGAAGATCAAGGAAGCATGCATTGATCCATGAGTATGAGATGTTCAAGATGAACACCAATGAAAGCATTTCTCAGCTACAGACAAGATTCACTCATATTGTCAATCATCTATTGGGGGTCTTAGGAAGATCTTTGATACTGAAGAATTAAACATCAAGATCTTAAAGTGTCTAACAAGGCCTTGGCAACCAAAGGTGACAGCAATCAAGAATCCAAAGATCTATCAAAGATGTCCATGGCTGCACTATTTGGTAAGCTACTTGAATATGAGCTTGAAATGTTCCAACTAACTTGTGCTGAAGATGCATAAAAGAAAAGCAAAAGCATTGCACTAAAAGCTGCAACTTCAAAAGCTGAAAAAGAGGAAGAATCAAGTGATGAGGATGAAGAGGACAACATGAACTTAGTTGTTAGGAAGTTCAACAAGTTCTTGAGGAAAAACAGGAACAAAAAGTTCACAAAGAACAACAAGAACAAGAACAACAACATCAACAACAACAAAAGATTGACAACAATTTTACTTGCTTTGAATGTGGTAAACCTAGCCACATCAAATCTGAATGTTCAATCTACTTGAAAAAGCAACAAGGGGACAACAAGATGAGGAAGGAAGGGAAATCTAAAAGAGCCTACATAGCTTGGGAAGAAAATGAGTCAACAACCTCGGAATCTTCAACTGAAAATGAAGAAGCCAACATGTGTCTCACCTCCACTATTAATGAAGATGATGATGACCTATTAAGTGATGGAGATGAGGTAAATTCTGAACTTGAACAAGCTATTAATGCTTTCCAAGAAATGCATGAAGAGGCCCAAAAGCTTGCAAAATCCAATAACAAGCTCAAAGGAAATCTTAGATGACATGTTGCAAAAATTACTGAATTGCAAACTAAAATTTGCAACTTGAAAGAAGAAAATGAAAAACTTGTTTCAAGTTATAATATGAATGGATGTATGTGCTTCTTCTACAAATGTTAACAAATATAACTTGCTGCAAAAAGATTTTGATGATTACAAAAATAGTCAAGGAGAAAAGTACATGTTACTTTTATCCAAGAACAGTGATCTAATTAATCTTTTGATAAAGCTTTACAAAGGAAAATGCAACTTGGTTGAAAATGTTAAGTGTGCAAAAGTATGCTGGAGATACTTCTGATTTGGGGTACAAACAAGGCTCAAAATCCTTTGGAAAAATTGTATTTGTGCCTCCAAAACAGAAGAATCAAAAGTGGTTTAAAAACTCAAAGATCAATCAAAATGCATTCTTTAGAAAAACATCAAAATCTGTCACATGCAACTATTGTATGGAAAAAGGACATACATCATTAAAATGCTATGCTAGGAGATTCTATGTGCCTAATGGAGATTGTATTTGGGTTCCAAAGAAAAAGAAAGCTGCTAACCCCTATAGACCCAACCTAAATTGGGTACCTTCCTTTATAAATTGATTTGATTTTTGCAGTATGTCTAAGAGCTAAATCCTCAATATGGTACCTTGATATGCTCTAGACATATGACGGGTGACATGTCTATGCTTACAAATCTAATTCTTAAAGATGGAGGATATGTCACTTATGGCAATAATAACAAAGGAAAAATCATTGGAGAAGGCAATATTGGAGATAGCTTCAAAACCAAGATAAAAAATGTTCTTTATGTTGAAGGATTGAAGCATAATCTCTTAAGCATAAGCCAACTCTATGATAAAGGATTCAAAGTCTCATTCAATGAGAATTGTTGCATGATTTGTGATGGGCAAAGTGGTGAAGTGATTCATATAGGTAAAAGGAAAGGTAACATTTACTTACTTTCAATTGATCATGCATTCTTCCACAACACTTCTTGTCTAGTAAGCAAGATTGATGAATCTTGGCTATGGCATAGAAGGGCAAGTCACATAAACATGCATCATATGAACAAGCTAATAAAAAAAGATTTTGTAATTGAATTGCCTAAACTCAAGTTTGAAAAGGACAAACTTTGTGATGCTTGTCAAAAGGGGAAACAAACTTAAAGTTCTTTTTCAAAGTAAAAACATTGTTTCCACCTCTAGATCACTTGAATTACTGCACATTAATTTGTTTGGTCCTTCTAGAACTATGAGTTTAGGTGACAATTATTATGGGCTTGTCATTGTAGATGATTACTCTAGATTTACTTGGACTCTGTTTTTGAAATCCAAAAGTGATGCTTTCCTTGCTTTTAGAAAAATGGCCAAACTTGCACAAAATGAAAAAGGTAGCAAAATTATCTCAATAACAAGTGATCATGGTGGAGAATTCCAAAATGAACATTTTGAAAAATTCTATGAAGAGAATGGAATTAACCACAATTTTTCAGCTCCAAGAACACTTCAACAAAATGGTTTTGTAGAGAGGAAAAACATATCTCTTGAAGAAGGAGCTAGAACTCTTCTTAATGAGACAAATTTGCCAAAATATTTTTGGGCTGATGCTGTAAGTACAGTATGTTACACTTTGAATAGATTACTTATAAGGCCTATTTTAAAGAAAACTCCTTATGAGCTATACAAAGGTAGAAAACCTGACATTTCTCACTTAAGAGCTTTTGGCTGCAAGTGTTTTGTATTAAACAATAGGAAAGAATCACTTGGAAAATTTGATGCTAAAGCTTATACAACGCATCTCAAACAAACTCCACATAATTTGACCTCTACACCAAGCAATTACACATGGATAATCCACATAACATTTCAACTAATCCTAATTAATAAAATAATCATATTATACAAGGAATACATCGCACATATTTTAAGTTATCGAAATTTCAGGGTGTTACAATTGTACCGTGTGGTTGGTACCTGTGATGATCGCAAACCTTCATTCGTGGGAGCAGATGAGCAACAGTAGGTGACCTTGGAAGGTGATCTTATTTCTGGTTGGAGTCGCCGAACCGACGTGATAACATTAGAACTCTTTTTGGAAAAGAGTTGTGTTTTGTTAATGAACTTTTTCTTAGTTAGTCCCTTGATTCTTTTTGTTGTTCATGTAATTCCAAACGTAAATATTTGTAAATACAACTATATTATGTTCTGACATGTGAATGATATGTAATGTTTTAAATGTATATACATATGTATCTGTTTATGTATTTGTTCCGTTGTATGATAATTGTATTATCGCGAAAAATCTACTACCATTTTCATAATCAAATTAATGGAGTTTTCATTAAAATTTGGAATTCACACGATTAGAGTTAGTGATATCGTAGCGACGAGGTGGGTCATTACATAAATGATAGACGCAAAATACATCACCATAAGGTACATGAGAATTGAAGGAGAAACAAATTTTTGTTTGAGTCATCTTCTAGTATTGAAACACTTGCATTGTCATAGATCAAGTATTAGTTGTGTTAAGTCAAAATACATGTTTGTCGACCAAGATCCAGAATGACCTCAATCAATGTATTTTTTTAGTTGCATTTGAATTGATATGAAACAATGACCTTTGTTGGTAGAACATAATTATGATTGAAATATAGTGACATGTTTACAAATTCAACATTCAATTACTTTACCTTTGTTCAGTCTCATACATTTACATTAGAACAGTCAACATTTACACTACATTAGTTCTTGATATAGAGACATCATTGATTGTAGAAATTAAGATGAAACAAACACATGTTTTATACTTGACAAAACAAACCATGATAACATAATAAATTACCACAGCCTCACACTTAAGATATGGCCACAACTGACCTTGTTAGTGAGAAGTTACAATTATTTTGTTTCTTAGGACTAACATTTGCTCTCATTTACTATTCATCAAAAATAGATAAATACTCCTTTGTGGCTAAGATCCCTTCTTCTTCAACTAATGTTAGCTCCTATCCATTTGCTTGTAGGAACTTTGGCAAATCCTTACTATCCCATATCTTACCCTTTTTATTGCAATGATATTTTTTCCACTCGAATGCATAGTGATGGTTTCTCCATAATGGCAGAGGTCAAAGGACCTAGTTGCCACATTCAAACGACTATCAAAGTTGGAATAAGTGCTTATAGATCTTCCAATTCTCTTTGTAGATCTACTGAATCTTTCATTCATAGTCTCCATTCTTTTCTAATTACCTTTTTCACGATAAGCTTATTATCTTGGTACTGGTTCTTATAGTAAGAATGTAAGTCCAAGAGTAAATATCGATATTCTCTCATCAATAGAGCAAATGTTCCTAGTATACTATTGTCGTGAGACACAACACATCAACTACCATGAATGAGACTTAGTAGTTCATTTTTAAAGCATTCATGGGCAACCACATTTTAAACAATACAAATTGTAGTGCATGTGCTAAGCATGTATAGCTGAAAAGTAGTGCCTCATATATATAATAGAAGACATGTGATACAATAGTTACCAATGTGGCCTGACCCAAAAATTATTAAACAATAACTGGTTACTTGTAGATAGATATAGGGTGACTTCGATGACATGTTTAGTTACAAAAAGTTATGATTGTACACTATAAAAATAATGGATTTTTTGCTATTCAAAGAGAGTTTTTATGGCTCAATTTTAATATTTCTTTATGACTCGTTAACACTTTTCATTAAAAAAAATTAAGGTTCCTATAAGTTGCTTAATGGAATATCAGACATTGACACATGTTTAGCCTTGTACTTTTATCTGGTTACCTATTCTTAACTTTTTAGTAAACTTTGAAATCTTGAAAATATTTCTGCGTTGACAACCTACCCAATTGTAGTGCATGTGCTAGGCCTGTACGATTGAAAAGTAGTGTCTCAGATATAAAATAGAAGACTTGTGATGCAATGGTTACCAGTGTGGCTTGACTCAAAAATAATTTAAACAATAACTGGTTACATGCAGATAGATACAAGGTGACTTTGGTGGTTTGTTTAGTTATAGAAAATTATGGTTGTATTGTTATAAAAATAATATATTTTTTGTTATTCAAATGGAGTTTTTATGGCTTAATTTGATATTTTTTTTTATGAATCATAACACTTTTCATCATAAAAAATTAAGGTGCCTATTCATTGCTTAGTTGAACATTAGATATTTGATACATGTTTAGTTTTGTACTTTTATCTAGTTAATTGTTCTTAACTTTTTGGTAAATTTCAAAATCCTAAAAATATTCTTGCATTGACATCCTACCAACTGTAGTGTGTAACAACCCACCTCGTCGCTACTGTATCATTAAGTCTTACAGCACAAGATTTAACTTTTAATGAAAACGTCATTAAATTGATTATGAAAATGATGGTAAATTTTTCGCGATAATACAATTATCATACACGTATTACATTTACATAATTAAACACATATGTACATATATATTAAATTGGTATATGTCATCCACATGTTAAAACTTCATTTAGTTTTACATGTAATACAACTGAAATTACATATCTAACAAAAAGTCAAAGAACTAACTAAGAAAGAGTTGATTAACAAAACACAACTTTTTCCCAAAAAGAAACTTAACGTTATCTGTAACGCCTCTCTTTACCCACTTGTGCTTGATTAATTTTAGATAAAATTACGTGTCCACTTTATATTAAAATTTGATTAGAACAAATATTTTTCAAAATTCTTTTCGCTTTGCTTTCCAAGTTTACGAGTTGTCTGTAATATAAATGATTTTCCTCACCACGACCATGCAAATAAAATTCATTAATACATATTGAAT
>PYAF01005505.1:165369-182368 GCA_007407185.1 Glycine tomentella
GTGGCCCACTTATTCTTTAATTGTAACAGCATTACACCAATCTGGTGGGAATGCTTGTCATGGATCAATGCTGCAAGCGTATCAGCCATATCACCAAAAGAACATTTCCTTCAGCATTCTTTTTACGGACACATTGGAATTAATTGGATGAGATGGATGACGTGGTGGGCAGCTCTGACATGGACTATTTGGCACCACAAGAACAAAATCATTTTTCAAGGAATCAGCTTTAATAGACACAATTTGATGGAAGATGCAATATTCCTATGCTGGTCCTGGCTTAGCAATCTAGAGGAGGGTTTTAATTTCCCTTTCCACTTTTGGTCTACTAATATGGGATTGGCTTTTGTAATCAGGGGAGGGTAGAAATCTGAATTTTCTGTATGATGGCCTAGTCTAAGTCAGAACTCAGGTGGCTTTCATCATTCATATGTTTTAAGCTTCCTTCGTTCTGGCCTGTTCTGTCTAGGTTTTGTTTTGCAATACTCCTTGTAATGCAGACTTTTCTCTATATATATAATATATTTATTTTTGCTGGCAAAAAAAAAATTGAAATTATTATTAATAAATTGGTTTGAATTGAATTTATTTTGAAAAAATCATTCAAAATTAACTAATTTAAATTTAATTAGGTTGAATCAATACCGAACCACTCAAATAGACTTGGGTACCCCTAAAATTCACCATATCGAGAGTCACTGAATTCCTGTGCAATTTTTTTTGTAGGGGGCCAGAAAATAAATGGGACACAAATCACAAATGTGAGACTGATACATAATTATTTTATTTGAATCCCGAGCTGAACAGTCTTCTACTTCATCCTCATTCACGCCTCCAAACTTTCCTTTTCATACCTATGATACGACGTGTCCAGTTGCGGTGATTTTCAGGGAGTCTGCGTTTCATGTTCCGTTGCCGTGCTTTCTCCACTGAAATTTCTCACTACCAAACAACCTTTTGAGGCCATTCTCTGTAAGATTCTCTTCCCTCCTATCCCTTGTCTTCTAATTGATCGAAGTAATTTTGTGTCCCTTTTACGTTTGCAAGTTGAAAATGCTAATTGATAATTATTAGTGATTAGTGACTAACAAAAAAAAAAAAAAAAGAGCATACATTTACTGAACATTGAATTTTCTGGCTGGGATATGTTCAAAATTTTCCCTTTCTCATAGTTCAATAGATGTTTATGTTTGTTTTGCGCATCTGATTTCTGCAGCGCCAACTGTGAGCAAGAAACCCTCTGTTCATAAACAATGTGGAACATTGGTCGGACATTAACAGGAGATAATGAAGATCAAGAAGAGGGTTTGTTGGGTGAGGATTCTGGTGGCCTCTGCTCCCTCTCTACAACGCAGGTGCTTTCAAAACTTTTCACGCAAATCTTGCTCTTTGAAATTGATTTCTTTAAGGGTAAATAGTCAAATTCGTCCTTGAAAGTGTGAGTCACTAAAAAATGATATTTAAAAGATGAAAAATTCAAATTTAGTCTTTGAATGAACAAAAAGTGCGACAAATTGGCCTGCAAACAATTTAATGACTAATTGACCCCTAAACTTTACAATTCAAATTGATCCATGAAAATTCAATTTATTGTCAAATTATTCCTTGAACATTATAACTTAATGACAAAATGGTCTTACAAATTGAATGGTAGGACTAATTTGTTGCACTTTCTGCATATTCAGAGACTAAATTTGTAATTTCCATTCTTTCAGGGACCAATTTATCACCGCATCACACTTTGAGGGATGAATTTGGCTATCTACTCTTTGTTTAACGTTAACAGCTCTAATTATGACATTTTTGGTTGTTGACTAAGCAGAGAATTTATGGATTTGCTGCTTGTTTGGTTGCTGGTCTGGCTTGCATGTTACTGGTGAGAGACATTTTTGGCCCCTTTCTGCTATTTTTATATATTGGAAAAAAACCAGGCCAAAATAGATTATATAGGTGGGGAGGGGGCAACTCTCACCTTACAAGCCGATTTTATAGTATTCAGTTAAGCCTTTACTTAAATTCTAAGATAGTATTGAAGTCTATCCTAGATCCATTGATAGCTCACCTACTATATTATCCATGCACCAAGCCCACTCAAGTCCCACATAGACTAGAAATAATATACAAGTGAGGGGCAATCCTCCTCACTTATAAGTCGGTTTTGTAGGCTTGTTTTAGCTGTTAACCTAAATTCTGTTTTTTATCTTTCTGTTTTAGGCAATCAACACCACTACCTTTCTGTTTTTTATCTTTCCCCATAGCTTGAGTGATTTCTTGCTGGTGAATCCTTCAATACTATGCAATGAAAGCTGATGCACTTCTTCCTCTTCCTCTTCCTCTTCCTCATCCTTAACCTCTTCTTGATCCCTCCTCTCATCCTCATCCTCTTCCTCCTCCATGATCATCAATCTCAGCTGTTTGTTATTGCAAACATGAGTTGGATTGTATTTTTCATTACAAGTAAAACATTCTCCTTTTCTCATCTTTTCATTTACCTCCATAGGAGATAATCTATGGAAACTTTTCTTCTTATTTATAGGCTTCCCTCCTATTTTAGCTCCTCCAACAGACTCTAACAGCCTGTCACTCCCCTGCTGCCATTCTGTCCCACTTCTTGGACCTGAAAAGCTAGGCCTTGGGAATTGAGGCATCCATTCTCCAGTTCTGGGTAAATTTCCCAAAATTCTATTATTCTCTTCAACCTGCCTGGCTTTCAACATGGTGTCTGATAAGAAACTGGACCAGAGGTGAAGAAGATAACAGAATTTTTATTCAACAAAAGAAGCTAACAGCTCCAAGGTTACAGGTGATTTCGAGACACCACTCTCCAACTGATTTCCCAACCCCCCTTTCCCTCTCTTTTCCTTCTATTTATAATATCCCTCTTCTAGTAACTAACTGTCAGTTAGTTAACTAACTACCAGCCACACTTAACAGTCACAGACTCACTAACAGAGTCACTAACTAACTTTTCTTCTATTGGACACTTGGCCCCATCTATTATTACATCTATCAATACCCTCCCCTTCAATATGGACCTTGTCCCCAAGGTCCAATTGAGGAAAAACAGTGCTAATCTCTTCCAAACTCTCCCAGCTATCTTAATGATGTGGCAAACCTTGCCATTTGATAAGCACTTCTTGCTGTCCCTGTTCTGTAGTCCTTCTTTGCATAACTTTCTCAGCTTGCACCTGAAGTTCCAAGTTTTCAGTCAGAGCTTTAGGTAAAGGTTGAGGAGAACAAGAGGGTTTAATTGCTTTCTTGAGTAAAGAAATATGAAATACAGGATGAATTTTACTGTCTTCAGGTAACTCCAGCCTATAAGCCACTTCCCCCACCTTCTGAATTATTTTGTAAGGCCCATAAAATCTTGGACTGAGCTTCTCATTTGGTTTCTTTGCCAATGATTTCATCCTGTAAGGCTGCAACTTCAAAAATGCCCAATCTCCCACCTGAAACTCTACTGCCCTCCTATGTTTATTTGCATATTTCTTCATTTGATCTTGAGCCTTTAACAGATTCAGCTTCAGCTCCTGAAGCAATTCATCTCTGTCCTTGCTCAGCTGATTTATTTCCTCTAACTTAGAAGGAATATCAGTTCCCTTAATTAACAAAGGAGGCTCTTGTCCATATAAAGCTTTCAAAGGAGACATCTTTGCTGAAATATTGTAGTTAGTATTAAACTAGAATTCAGCCCAAGCCAAGTTAGCAGGCCACTGCTTTGGTTTAGTTCCAGTTAAACACCTTAAGTAGGCTTCCAAACACCTATTCACAACTTCTGTCTGACCATCAGTTTGAGGATGGTATGCAGTGTTCATTTTCAGCTGTGTTCTTGCTTGTCTGAATAATTCCTTCCAGAATTGGCTCATAAAAAACCTGTCCCTATCTGAAACTATAGAAGTGGGGAACCCATGCAACCTGACCACTTTTTTAATGAATATATCAGCAACCTCTTTGGCAGTAAAAGGATGACTCAAAGCTAGGAAGTGAGCATATTTAGTAAATCTGTCTACAATTACCAAAACAGTATCCTTACCCGGAGCTTTAGGTAAGCTGCCAATAAAATCCAAGGATATATCAGCCTAAACCCTATTAGGAATAGGTAGAGGCTGTAATAACCCTACTGGAGCTAAAGTACTAGCTTTATTCCTCTGACATATCTCACATTCTGCCACATATTGCCTCATAGCCTTCTTCATGCCATGCCAAAATACTACTCCAGCCACTCTTTTCAGAGTTCTAAAGAACCCTGAATGTCCCCCCACAGGTGAATCATGTAGTTCCTTCAAAATCACAGGAAGAATTTCTGGCCAAAACCAATCTGTCTTTGTAATATAGTCTGCGTCCTTTGACAGCATAACCTGGTTTTTCCATTGTTTTAGTTAATATCCCTCTGTATACCTCATATACCTGAGGGTCAGTCTGCAATTCCTCCTCCCATTCACCACATTCTTCCTGCTGCACCACAGAAATGGCAGAAAAAACAAATTGTCTGGAGAGTGCATCAGCTACCACATTCTCTCTCCCAGGCCTGTATTGAATCTCAAAGTTATACCCAATCAATTTAGAGGCCCATTTAAATTGATCTTCACTTAATAACTTCTGGTCATTCAAGAACTTGAGGCTCTTTTGATCTGTTTTGATTTCAAACTTCCTTCCCAGCAGATAATGTCTCCATTTCTTGACTGCCAACACCACAGCCATCAATTCACTTTCATAAACAGACTTAAGCTGACCCCTTTCAGACAAAGCTTTACTCCAAAAAGCCAGAGGTCTTCCTTCTTGCAGCAGCACTGCCCCTAACCCAGTACTAGAAGCATCTGTTTCCAACACAAACTGTTTGGAAAAATCTGGTACCTTCAAGATAGGTAACTCCTTCATGGCTGTCTTCAATTGTTCAAAGGCCACAGCAGCCTCCTCTCCCCATCTAAAAGCATGTGTTTTTAATAATGCATTCAGTGGGTGAGCTATCTTCCCATAATTCTTTACAAACCTCCTATAGTATCCTGTCAACTCCAAAAATCCTCTCAGCCCCTTAGCATCTCTAGGTACTGGCCAAGATGACACAGCTTCTAATTTGCTGGGATCGGCTTCCACCCCTTTTCCAAAAATGATATGTCCCAAGTAATCCAAACTTCTTTGACCAAAACTACATTTTTTTATATTAACATACAACTCTTGATGCTGTAATACTTGTAACACAGCCTTTAGATGCATAATATGCTCTTCTAAAGTAGTACTGTAAATTAGAATATCATAAAAAAACACCAAGACAAACTGCCTCAAGAAAGGCTTCATTACCTCATTCATAAGTGCCTGAAAAGTAGCAGGGGATGGTCAGCCCAAAGGGCATAACCAAGAACTCATAGTGCCCTTCATGAGTCCTAAAAGCTGTTTTCTGCACATCTTCCTCCCTCATCCTGATCTGATGATACCCTGCTCTGAGATCAAGCTTGGAAAACCATTCAGCCCCTCCAATCTCATCCAACAACTCCTATATGACTAGCATAGGAAATTTATCAGGCACAGTAATCTTATTTAAAGCCCTGTAATCTACACAGAATCTCCAGCTTCCATCCTTTTTCTTGACTAAAATGACAGGACTAGCATAGGGACTAATGCTGGTCCTAATAATTCCTGCTGCGAACATGTCACCTACCAGCTTCTCTATCTCATCTTTTTGGTAGTGTAGATATTTGTAAGGCCTCAGATTAGGAATCCTATTTCCAGGCTGAATATTGACGGCATGATCCCTGCTTCTATAGGGTGGCGAACCATGAGGTTCCTTAAAAACCTGACAGAATTGATCTAACACTTCCAGTTCCAAATCAGAGATTCTTTCCACCTCCCCCCTTGCTTCTACTGTTTTAAACTCAACCATAAACCCCTGATCTTCTTCCAATAAGGTACTTCTAACAGACTTCAGACTGATAGCAGCCCAAATTAATTCTGGATCAGCTTTTAAACATACTTCTTTGCCTTCAGCTTTTACAGTCAAGGTTAATTTCTCAAAATTAGCCTTCACCTCTCCTAAACTGGCCAACCATTCCACCCCCAAAACCAAGTCATCACCTCCTAATTCAAACAAATAACAATTTTGTACAATCTGTAAATTTGGTAACTCAATAGCTAATCCTCTACACAAGCCTTGACACCTCACCTTATGCCCATCTCCTACTTCTACAAAGTAAGGATTAGTGCTGGTTACCTCTAAATTCATTCCCTTTACCAATCTTGCAGAAATAAAATTGTGGGTAGCTCCACAATCAATCAGAATGGCCACCCTTCTTCCTTTAACTTTGCCCCACAATTTGAGGGACCTCTTGGTAGTAAAACCCTCAATGCTGTGTAATGACAATTGATACAGACCTTCACTCTCCTCCTCCTCCTCAATATTTCCTCGCAGCTCCTCTTCTTCCTCTTCCTCCATAACGATCAACCTCAGCTGTTTGTTTTTACAAACATGGGTTGGGTGATACTTTTCCTCACAGGTAAAACACTCACCCTTCCTCATTTTCTCATTTATTTCTGCAGGAGACAGTTTGTGGAATGTCTTCCTCCCCTTCCAACTTTCATTGCCAGCCTTGGCTGCCATGACAGGTTCAGCTCCCTTCCCTGCCACATTAGTTCCTTCCTTCCAGTTCCTTTGGTTCCAGAGATTGGGTTTCTGCAAAGAAAACCCTTTCATAGTGCTTCTTGGCAGTTTTGCCAATACTCTTATCTTTTCCTCCACCTGTCTTGCTTTGCACATGGCCTCCATCAAATTCCTAGGCTCATGTAACCTTACTTCTGTACTGATTTCTTCCTTCAATCCCTTTAGAAAAATTTCCACCAAGAAAGCTTCATCCAAATCCTTCACAGTCCCCACCAATTTCTCAAATTGACTCATGAAACTCTGCACAGACTCTTCTTGCTTCACAGCCAATAATGTCTGAAAGGGATTACCCAACATAGCTCCTTGAAATCTCTGGGTAATTGCAGCAGAAAACCCTACCCAATCTTGGTTTGGGTTTCGCTGCTCCCACCACTGGAACCATCCCAAGGCCTCACCTTCCAACGCCACTAGCACAACCTCCATTCTTTCCTCCTCGTGCACCTCCTGCAATTAGAAATATCTCTCCATTTTGGCTAGCCACCCAAACACCTCATCCCCTTCAAAAGTTGGCAATCCACACTCCACCTGGTTCCATTCTTGCGACTGTTTCTCCCCGCCTTCCCCGCTGTTTCTCCCTCTCGCGCATGGAAGGGTACCTCGTTTTTCTCTAGAACAGCAGCCAAACATTGCACCATTGCTTCCATCGACTCCAATCGCTGCTCCAGAGTCTCGTGATTCACCTCCAAAGCTCTCTCTATCATGTCTACCCTGGCTTCCATTTTCGCACTTCCCTTCGCCACCATTAACTCGTCACAGCTCCAAGATCGGAGCTTTGATACTAGTTGATTAGAAACTGGACTAGAGGTGAAGAAGATAACAAAACTTTTATTCAACAAAAGAAGCTAACAGCTCCAAGGTTAGGTGATTTCGAGACACCACTCTCCAACTGATTTCCCAACCCCCCTTTCCCTCTCTTTTCCTTCTATTTATAATATCCCTCTTCTAGTAACTAACTGTCAGTTAGTTAACTAACTACCAGCCACACTTAACAGTTACAGACTCACTAATAGAGTTACTAACTAACTTTTCTTCTATTGTACACATGTCCCCATCTGTTATTACATCTATCAGTGTCCAACAAAATTTTAGGCTCATGTAGCCTAACCTTTGTCCCAATTTCTTCTTTCAGGCCTTTCACAAACACCATTAGAAAAATCTCTCCCAATCCCTTTCCGGCTCCTACATGCTTCTCAAAGAGCCCAATATAGCTCTGTACAAAATCCTCCTGCTTTAAGCCTAGCAAAGCTTGGAATGGGCTTCCCAAATTTGTGCTCTTGAACCTCTACACCAAGGAAGTCTTGAATTCTTCCCAAGATTGGTTCGAACTCCCAGACTCCCACCACTAGAACCAGGCCAGTGCTTTCCCATCCATGGCTACCAAGATTGCTTCCAGCTTCTCATCCTCCCTCACTGCCTGAAGCCGAAAATACCTCTCTATCCTAGACACGCAGCCCACTGGGTCATCCCCTGTGAAAACAGGCATTTCAATCTGCATCCACTGTCGCGCCCCAACATCGTCTCCCTCCTGGTTCTTGCCCCTCGCCCCCTTCGCCTGAACTCGCTCCTCCATCGCCGGCTTCTCCAAGGTCGCGACGAGCTTCTGCAACACTTTCGATTGCGCCTAATCGGATTTCGATCATGACCTGATTGGTCTCCATGGCTTCGCGATTCAGCTCTGTAGCCTCGCGGGTTTCCTCCATTGCGCGTTCCAGAACCTCCATTTGTGTGTCCATCTTGTTACTATTCTTCGATCCCATTCACCTCTCACAGCCCCAAGATTGGAGCTTTGATACCAATGATAGGTACTAGATCAGGCACAAAAATGAAGAATGAATCTCTTATTGAATATGGAGACTAGCTCCTGTAGTACATGTGTGATTATTCGAGGATCACAACCTCCACTCACTTTTCCTGTACCCTTTTACAATTATCAATCCTCTATTTATAGCTTCCCTCCCTCTAAGTCTGTTATAACTAACTATCCATTAGTTATACTGACTATAGTAACTGCCAAATTGCTTATTATACCCTCCTAGTATATATTTTCCACCACCTGTTACTCCTATCACAAGGACTCATGGCAGGTTTAAGAGGAAGCCAGAGCAACAGCTACAACTGTTAACTGTAACTGACTGATGTCAGTTATAGTTTAGTTAGTTAGTAGTTAGCTTTAAATAGCAACTAACAACCTGGAATTAGTATCTTTTTGGTATTATTGGTGGTTGGTTAGGGAGACTAGGCTCTAATCCCTAGATGTAACCTTGCAATACAAGTTCAATAAACAAGAGTTCCGATAATCTCTATGACTGCTATCAGAGCAAATTTTTGATCTTGAGACGTGAATCTGTTCATGGTTTCAACGCGAGGAGGCATGGATGCACATGTAGAATTTCTGGAATGAGGCTATGAAGGCATGATCAACACGTGTGAGGATGTTGCGAGTTTGAAACGATTGTATGAAGAGTACCGCATCGAGTGAGCGGAATTGAAGTAGCAATTAGCAGACTTACTTGCGACAGTGCGGAACTTGCCGTGCGCCGATCAGGGAAGTGGCAACCGCGACTGTGGAGAACACTAGAATCGCGATTATTCCCATCGCGATCAAGAAGAGAAGTGTCGGAAACTCGAGATTCCGATTTTTAACGGCGAGGATGCATTGGGTTGGATGAATAAGGTGGAGCGTTATTTCGAGGTTAAAGGAGTGGAGGAAGAAGACAAAATCCATGCAACTATGGTCGCAATGGAAGGGCAGGCGCTAAATTGGTACCAGTGGTGGGAATTTTGTGCGAACAACCCTAACTGGACCGATTTCAAACAAGCAGTGGTTCAGCAATTTGAGCCTTCGATGAATCAAAGCCCCTACGAGTTATACTACTCAGTCTGAAACACGAAAGAACAGTGGAAGAATATTGGGAAAAGTTCGAATTATATGTAGGTCCTTTGAAGGAAACAAAACCTGAATATTTGAAGGGGATATTCTTGAATGGGTTGAAAGATGTGGTGGGGGTAGAGCTGAAGCTGCATCCAGTAAATTCTTTTCCTGAATTGATGGATTATGCTCAACAAATAGATGAGAAGAATGTGTTAATAGAGAAGGGAAATATTGGAGGAAGTAGAGGGGGCTTAGCAAGAAATTATAGTTCATCAAGAAATATAACATGGGATCTAGGAAATAAAGGAATTCCGGCAAAATCAAGAGAGTCAGGTTCGAACTCAGACTCAAACAGTGTAAAGTCCATTGGAACATATAGAGGCAGGCCTTTTAGGAGGCTTTCAGATGCTGAGTTCCAGGAGAAGGCAGAAAAAGGTCTTTGCTATCGTTGTGATGGGAAATTTGGCCTAGGTCATGTTTGTCCCAATAAAAAATTCCAATTCTTATTCTGGGAAAAGAACAAGATGAAGAATAGGTAATGGAAGAGGAGGCAGAGCAGGAGAAACAATTACAGAGCATCCAGCTGTCCTTATACAACATATTGGGTTTAACTTCAAAAAATCCATAAGGCTCTGGGGAATTATTGATGACAACAAAGTCATGACATTAGTGGATTGTGGTGCCTCTCATAACTTCATTTCAGCTGCAATAGTAAGAACATTGCAAATACCCGTTACAACTACTAAACCATACATGGTGGAGGTAGGAGATGGAAGGAAAATAAGGTGTGAGGGAGTTTGTATGGGTGTCAAATTGCAAATACAGGGACTGAGAATCTAGCAAGGCTTATTTGTATTTGAAATGAGGGGGGTAGATGTAGTATTAGGGATGAAATGGTTGGCATCCCTGGGTAAGATAAGGGCAAATTTCAGGGAGTTAACTCTAAAGATTCCTATAGCTGAAGGGTCTATTATCTTAAAGGAAGAACCTGCCTTTGCCAGATCTGCTGCCTCATTGATATCCATTGTCAAAGCTTTGAGGAGTGAATTGTGCTCTAAGGACTTACAACCTGTTCAAGATGCAAGCCTAATGCCTACTTGGATGGAGAGTGTGCTGCAAGAATATAAGGAGGTATTTCAGGATCTTAGTGATCTTCCTCCTTCAAGGAGACATGATCATAGTATTGAATTAAAACCTAGGACTGAAATTCCCAATATGAGGTCTTATAGGTACCCTCATTACCAGAAAAATGAAATTGAAAAGCTAGTTAAGGACATGCTTAGTTCAGGGATTAATAGGCCCAGCATCAGCCCTTATGCAAGCCCTATTATATTAGTGAAAAAAAAAGATGGAGGGTGGAGGTTTTGTGTGGATTATAGGGCTCTCAATAAAATAACTGTCCCCAATAAATTCCCTATACTTATTATTGATGAACTGCTGGATGAACTAGGAGGAGGAGTAGTCTTTGCTAAGTTGGATCTCAAATCAGTTATCATCAAATAAGGATGAGGGATGAAGATATTACAAAAACTGCATTTAGAACTCATGAGGGCCACTATGAGTTTGTGGTAATGCCTTTTGGTCTTACAAATGCCCCTTCCACATTTAAAGATTTAATGAATGAGGTATTGAAGCCATACCTAAAGAAGTTTGCATTGGTATTCTTTGATGATATCCTCATCTATAGCAGAAGTGAAGAGGATCATGTGAGCCATATGAGATGGTTTTATCTCTTTTGGCTGAGAATGAGTTATTGGTCAATATGAAGAAATGAAGTTTCGGGCAGAGCAGGGTAGAGTATTTGGGGCTCATAATTTCTGGGGAAGGTGTAGCTGCAGATCCCTAAAAATTAGAAGTCATGAGAAGCTGGCCTACTCCTAAGAATGTGAAATCCTTAAGGGGATTTCTTGGCCTCTTAGGCTATTACAGAATATTTGTTCAGGACTATGGTAGAATTGCCAGACCATTGTATAATTTGCATAAGAAAGATAGTTTCAAATGGAATGAGGAAGCTGAGGAAGCTATCAGAAGACTGAAGTTGGCTATAGCAGAAATTCCTATTCTCACTGTACCTGATTTTAATCAACCTTTTACTGTGGAGACTGATGCATCTAATAAAGGATTAGGAGCAGTGCTTATGCAGCAGGGGAGACCGTTAGCTGTTTTACGCCAAACTCTCTCAGATAGGGCCCAGACAAAGTCAGTTTATGAGAGAGAGCTCATGGCTATTGTGTTAGCAGGGCAGAAATGAAGACATTATTTAATGGGCCGCAAATTCACTATATTGACAGTCCAGAAAAGTCTAAAGCTTTTTGATGCAATCCAAATAAAGAAATATAAATGGATAAAAATAGAATGATATGGCCTGGTGCAATATCGAACCATGGCACGGTTGCAAGTCCAAATAATGACCCAAGTGGTGAGCTCTCAGTATTGCCACATCAGCCAGGGGTTTCCCACTTTACCCCTTAACAGAATGGTGCATCTGGTAGTGGAGAGGGGGGTTAGTAATATGGGTGGGAAGGCAACGTGAGAGGGGGGGGGGGGGGGGGGGGGGGGGGGGGGGGGGGGGGGGGGGGGGGGGGGGGGGGGGGGGGGGGGGGGGGGGGGGGGAATAGAATCTGGGCCCTATTTGGGAGTGGGAGAGAGTGAAACCTCTAGAATTGTTTCACGCTGTCTTTATTGTTTTCTTCTTTGTTTTGTCTATTTCAGCTCTCTGGTTATTGCAGAGTTTGTACCTGCAATTGTCTTGGAGATACTGTTTTGTTAGTATATTTCACCCAATATGAGAAAACTGAAGCTATTCAGGCCATTGAGTTCCGTCTCTGTTATTATTTCCATTATCTGAGTAGAGGGTTGTAACAAATTGGTATCAGAGCTCCGATCTAGGAGCTCTGTGGATGGTGCTGACACGCAACATGGATCAAAGATTAGCATTCTTGGAGGAAGGGCTGCGCAGGAACAATGCAAACTATGACGAGGTGCTTCGGAGGTTAGAAACCCATGATTCGGGAATGAATGAAGTTCTGAGGAGATTAGAGGAGTTGGCAAGGAGGGCAGGAGTCGTTCACGTGATGGAGAGAATGAGGAGGAGGAAAATGTTTCTGGCCAACAAGATGGGAGGAATGGAAGGAGATTCAATCAAGTTCAGCAGGCCAACAGACGATTGGAGATTCCTATATTCACGGGAGAAGACGCGTTCGGGTGGCTGAGTAAAGTGGAGAGGTATTTTGTAGTGAACGGAGTGGCAGAAACAGAGAAATTAACGGCAGTATTAATAGTCCTAGAGGGAGAAGCTCTCCATTGGTTTCAGTGGTGGGAAACAAGCAACCAACATGCCACTTGGGGAATGTTCAGACGTGAATTGCTTAGCCGTTTCCAGCCAGAAGTGTTGGATAACCCATATCGGGCATTATATACGATCAAACAGAGTGGGAGCGTTGCAGAGTTTCGTGCGAAATTCGAAAAGATGGTCAGTGCTTTACGTTTTGAAGACGAGGATTTGCTCAAGGGGGCGTGGTTGAATGGCGTTCGTAGCAGCATCAGGGCAGAGTTGATGATGTCTCCGGCGCTGTCATTGTCATAGATGATGAAATTCTCTATCAAAATTGAAAGAAGGAACGAGGCTTGGAAGGAAGAGGGTTTAGGGCCAGTTGGGAGAGGTTGGATGCAGGGGGTCAACCGCGGGTCCATGGGCCTTCGAACTGTAACCGTTCCAGCAGAATCTAGGCAGTGGGCCTCAACGAATGTGGGCCCAATTAATCAAAGTCACTCAGTAAAATCAGTAGCAGGGTCCAACACTACAACGGTGAAGAATTCGTCCGAAAACCAGGGAATGACAACGAAAGCTTCGACGTCAGTCATGGGAGGTCAGCCCTTGGAAAATCACACGATTCCGGGAAGGAGATTATCACAGGCAGAACTGCGTGAAAGACAAAATCGTGGATTGTGTTTCAAATGTGAGGAGCGCTGGCACCCAAACCACAGATGTCAAGTCCGGCAGCTGCATATGTTGTTGATCGACGACGATGAGGAAGATGATAGTGGGGAGAAGGAAGAGGAGGTAGTGGAGACAGGGATACCAGAGGGAGAAGAACATGAAAAAGGATTACAACTCTCTTTGCAGAGTTTATTAGGGCTCACTTCAGGCCAAACGTTAATGGTTTGGGGGGAAATACTCAATCGAAAGGTGAAGGTGATGGTGGATTGTGGGGCCTCTAACAATTTTATAAAAGAAAAATTAGCAGAGCAGTTGGGATTAGAAATAGTTGATACTCCTCGGTACCAAGTAGAAGTAGGAGATGGGTCTAAGGTTGGGTGCAAGGGTGTCTGTAAAAAGGTTGATATCAACATACAGGGTACTCAAGTCAAATAGGACTTGTATCTGTTCAATCTTGGCAGTGCAGATGTAGTGCTTGGCCTGGAATGGTTGACCCAATTAGGGAAATCAAGGCAAATTTTAAGGAACTGACCCTTAAGTATGGGGAGAAGGGCCAGGAGACTGTGATTAAAGGAGATCCTTCATTGTTCAAATCGGAAGCTTCTCTTAAGTCCATCACCAAAGCTCTCAATGACCAAGCCAAGGATTCTATTTGAAGGAGGAAACAACAGAGGCAGAGGAAGGGGATGATCAGTGGGCAGAGTTGAGAGAGTTGCTCATGGAGTTTGAAGAAATTTTTCAGGAACCCAAGGAGCTTCTACCTGAACGTAATATAGACCATGCCATACACCCGAAACTGGGGAGTTCCATACCAAACATCCGGCCTTTCAGGTATCCTCATTACCAAAAAACTGAGATTGAAGCATTGGTAGCTGAATTGTTTAAAAATGGTATGATCCGGCATAGTACTAGCCCTTATTCTAGCCCAGTGATTTTAGTAAAGAAAAAAGATGGGAGTTGGCGCGTTTGTGTTGATTACAGAGCATTGAATAAAATGACGATTCCAGATAAATTCCCCATGCCCATGGTAGATGAGTTATTGGATGAAATTGGAAATTCCCAAATTTATTCCAAACTAGATTTGAAGTCTGGCTACCACCAAATTAGGATGCGAGAGCAGGATATCCCTAAAACAACATTCCGAACACATGAGGGACACTATGAGTATCTAGTGATGCCCTTCGGACTTAGAAATGCCCCATCCACTTTTCAAGCCCTGATGAATGAGATATTGAGACCATTTTAAAGAAAATTTGCTTTAGTATTTTTCGATGATATATTAGTCTACAGTCAGAATTGTGGAGAACATCTTGATCACTTAAGGGCTGTTTTTGCAGTACTAAAGCAGAACCAACTAGTACTTAACAAAAAAAAAAATGCAGTTTTTGAAAAAGGAAAATAGAGTACCTGGGCCATTGTGTGTCAGCTGATGGAATTCAGGCAGACCCGGAAAAAATCAGAGCAATGATGTCTTGGCCTAATCCAAAGGATATAAAAGGATTAAGGGGATTCCTTGGGTTGACTGGATACTACAGAAAATTTGTGAGAGATTATGGCAAAATTGCCAAGCCGCTGACGGAATTGCTTAAAAAAGATGGATTTAAGTGGAATGAGGAAGCAGAAATAACTTTTCAGTTGATGAAATATATGATGAGCTCAGTTCCTGTTTTAGCTTTACCGGATTTCAATAAATCATTTGTAGTCACTACTGATGCGTCGGGGAAGGGTATTGGTGCTGTCTTCATGCAAGATAACAGACCCATTGCATATATCAGCAAGGGCTTCTCCAGCAGAGCCCAAAATAAGTCTGTTTACGAAAAGGAACTAATGGCGATTGTTTTTGCAGTACAAAAATGGAGACACTATTTGATGGGAAGACATTTTATTATCAAAACAGACCAGTGGAGCCTCAAGTTTCTTACGGAACAGCCAGTGTTAAGTGAAGATCAACAAAAATGGATATCCAAGTTAATGGGTTTTGACTTTGAGATCCAGTACCAACCAGGGAAGGACAATCAAGTGGCAGATGCTCTGTCAAGACAAATGATATTTGCAGCATTGTCCAGAATTCATTGGTCTGATTTTGAAGAATTGGAGTCTGAAATTCAGCACGATGGGAAGCTTAAAGGAATCTTACAGGATCTGTTGATAGCCCCTGATGCCCATCCAGGGTTTAAGGTGCGAGAAGGGAAGCTGTTCTACAAGGACAGATTGGTTTTTTCCAAGACTTCAAAATTCATTTCTTCTTTGTTGGAAGAGTATCACAATACAGGTGTGGGAGGTCATTCTGGGTATTTCCGTACCTATAAAAGGCTGGCTGGGGTTGTGTATTGGGAAGGCATGAAGAAGGATATCAAAGACTATGTATCTGCGTGCGATATTTGTCAGCAACGTATAGCTCAGAATTTAACTCCAGCAGGGTTGCTCCAACCTTTACCCATTCCGGCTAAGGTATGGGATGATATTTCTCTAGATTTTATTGGTGGCTTACCTAAGGCATGGGGAGTCGATACTATACTGGTAGTGGTAGATCGTTTGACAAAATACGCGCATTTCCTCCCATTAAAGCAACCTTACATAGCAAAGGATGTTGCTGATCTGTTTATCAGGGAGGTAGTTCGCCTTCATGGGTTTCCTGCCACGATTGTGTCTGACCGAGATCGGGTTTTCTTGAGCAATTTTTGGGCTGAGATATTCAAAAGTGCAGGTACCAAACTGAAATATAGCACTGCTTACCACCTGCAAAGCAATGGGCAGACTGAGGTGGTGAATAGATGTTTGGAAGCATACCTACGATGTTTCTGCTGTACCAAGCCCAAATTATGGCCTAAATGGGTGCATTGGGCTGAATTCTGGTATAACACTACGTTTAAGGATGCCACAGGAATGACTCCTTTTAAACGATTGTATGGAAGGGATCCCCCTACTTTATTCAAATGTGGAACTTTGATTCCGGCAGTGGATGCGGTTTCAGATTCTTTAATGGCAAGGGACATGATTTTACAGGATTTGCAGCAACATTTATTAAAGGCCCAGGATAGGATGAAGCATTATGCAGATTTGAAATGCAGGGATCTTCATTTTACTATAGGTGATTGGGTGTTTCTTAAAATTCAGCCATACCGTCTTAAAACCATTGCCAGAAGGATCAATGAAAAGCTGAGCCCACGCTTTTATGGGCCATATCAGGTGCTGGAATGCATTGGTGAATCTGCCTAAAGAGTTAACTTGCCTTGGGGTTGTAAAGTTCACCCGGTTTTTCATATCAGCCTCCTTAAAAAGGCCATTAAGACGGGGGCTGTAGTTCAACCTCTTCCATCCATGTTAAGTGAAGACTGGGAACTGGTGGTGGAACCTGAAGCACTTGTCGATGTGAGGCGTTCAGTAAAAGGCACACTTCAGGTGTTACTCAAATGGAAACATTTACCGGACTTTGAGAATACTTGGGAAGAATTTGAAGTGATGACAAAGCAATTTCCTTCTTTTAACCTTGAGGACAAGGTTCTCCAAATGGGGGGGAGTATTGATGCAATCC
>PYAF01005505.1:182468-218433 GCA_007407185.1 Glycine tomentella
TGTTACTCAAATGGAAACATTTACCGGACTTTGAGAATACTTGGGAAGAATTTGAAGTGATGACAAAGCAATTTCCTTCTTTTAACCTTGAGGACAAGGTTCTCCAAATGGGGGGGAGTATTGATGCAATCCAAATAAAGAAATATAAAAGGGATAAAAATAGAATGATATGGCCTGGTGCAGTATCGAACCATGGCACTGTTGCAAGTCCAAATAATGACCCAAGTGGTGAGCTCTCAGTATTGCCACGTCAGCCAGGGGTTTCCCACTTTACCCCTTAACAGAATGGTGCATTTGGAAGTGGAGAGGGGGGTTACTAATATGGGTGGGAAGGCAACGTGAGAGGAGGGGGGGGGGGGGAGAATAGAATTTGGGCCCTATTTGGGAGTGGGAGAGAGTGAAACCTCTTTGTTTCACGCTATCTTTATTGTTTTCTTCTTTGTTTTGTCTATTTCAGCTCTCTGGTTATTGCAGAGTTTGTACCTGCAATTGTCTCGAAGATACTGTTTTGTTAGTATATTTCACCCAATATATGAGAAAATTGAAGCTATTCAAGCCATTGAGTTCCGTCTCTGTTATTATTTCCATTATCTGAGTAGAGGGTTGTAACACTTTTAACTGATAAAAGATTAATGGGAGAGGATCAGTTTAAATGGACCTCAAAGCTGATGGGGTTTGATTTTGATAGTGTATAAGTCGGGGTGTGAGAATAAAGCAGCTGATGCCTTATCTAGAAGACTGACATATGCAACAATTTCTATGATCAGATTTTCTGATGAAGAAGAGTGGGAATCTAAAATTTTGGCTGATCCGAAATTGAAAGCAATTATGCAGGAACTATTGGTAAATGGTTCTGCATATCCAGGGTATTCCTTGCAGAATAGAAAATTATGGTATAAAGGGAAGTTAGTAATTTCTAAAATGTCTCCCAAGGTACCATCTCTTATGAAGGAGTATCACAGCTCTGTGGTAGGGGGTCATTCAGAGTTTTTCAGGACCTTTAAGAGGATAACAACTTTGGTTTATTGGGAGGGTATGAGACATGATATCTTGTAGTTTGTATCTGCATGTGAAACTTGTCAATAGAATAAATATCAGGCACTATCCCCAGCTAGTCTGTTGCAACCTCTCCCTTTTCCTACACAGGTTTGGGCTGATATATCTATGGATTTCATAGAAGGTTTACCAAGAGCACAAGAAAAAAATGCAATCCTGGTGGTGGTAGACAGATTGACTAAGTATGCTCATTTTATTCCCCTTAGTCGCCCATTCACTGCAAAGGATATAGCTGAGCTGTTTGTAGAAGAAGTTGTGAAATTGCACGTGTTTCCAAATACCATCATTTCTGACAGGGATAAAATTTTTCTTAGTCAATTCTAGAGGGAATTATTCAAATGTGCAGGGACTAAATTGCAATTTAGTTTAGCATATCACCCTTAGACGGATGGTTAGACTAAGTGGTCAACAGAGAGTGGAAACATACTTAAGGTGTATCACATGAGAGAAACCGAAGCAGTGACCGTCATGTTTGAGTTGGGCAGATTTTTGGTTTAATTCTAATTATAATAGTTCAGCTAAGTTCACTCCTTTCAAGGCTTTATATGGCAGAGACCCACCCCAATTGCTTAAAGGCACTAGTGTTCCATCAGTAGTTGAGGAGGTCAATAGACTTACCCAAGATAGGGACTCCTTGTTGGACCAACTCAGGACCAATTTGCTTAAGGCTCAGGACCAGATGAGAGCTTATGCCAATAAGCATTGTAGGGATGTTAACTTGGAGGTGGATGATTGGGTTTACCTTAAATTACATAGAGGTTGAAATCTTTGGTTAAGAAGTTGAATGAGAAATTAAGCCCTCGATTTTAAGGACCATATCAAATTTCTAAGGTCATTGGTAAGGTGGCCTACCAGCTCAATCTACCACCCGAGAGTAAAGTCCATCCGGTCTTTTATGTGTCTCTATTAAAGAAAGCCATTTCTCCTGCGGTGACACCCTATCCCTTGCCTCCAATGCTGACTGATGAGTTGGAACTAAAGGTAGAGCCTATTGATGTGAAGGCTGTCAAAAATTCTCCAGCAAGTGCAGCTGAAGTGTTTATCCAATGGAAAGATTTACCTGACTTTGAAGCCACATGGGAAGTGGTGTCGGTTATGCAACAACAATTTCCTACTTTTCACCTTGTGGACAAGGTGGCTCTTTTGGGGGGAGTATTGTTAGGCTACCGACAAAGCAGGTATATGAAGCAAGGACTCATGGCAGGTTTAAGAGGAAGCCAGAGCAGCAGCTACAAAATGTTAACTGTAACTGACAGCCAGGAATTAGTATCTTTTCGGTATTATTGGTGGTTAGTTAGGGAGACTAGGCTCTAATCCCTAGATGTAACTGATAGGAGTAATAGGTGGGGGGAAATATATACTAGGAGGGTGTAATAAGCAAATTAGCAGTCACTGTAGTCATTATAACTAAGGGATAGTAAGTTATAACAGACTTAGAGTGAGGGAAGTTATAAATAGAAGAGGGCTATAGTGGCTGATGCTTTGTCCAGGCAATTTTCTTTTGGGGCAATTTCAGTGGTGCAAGAGGAAGAATGGAGTGATTGGGAGGAGGAGATGCAAGCTGATCCTCAAATGTATGAAATTTTTCAGGGCTTAGTGTCTAAGACAGCTGAGAAGACAGGTTACAAGTTACATAGAGGCAGATTATATTACAAAAATAGGCTGGTTCTAGTTAGAAATTCTGCTAGAATTCCCCTGATTTTAAAGGAACTGCATGATTCCCCTGTGGGGGGACATTCTAAATTTTTTAGAACTTTTAAAAGAGTGGCTGCAGTATTGTATTTGCAAGGTATGAAGAAGACAATCAGGGATTATGTGGCTGGCTGCCTGTGAAATCTGTCAGAGAAATAAGGCTAGTACTTTGGCACCAGCAGGGTTGTTGCAGCCAATACCTATTCCCACAAGGGTATGGGCAGATATTGCTATGGATTTCATTGGAGGGTTGCCAAAGGCTCAAGGTAAGGACACTATTCTAGTGGTCATTGATAGGTTGACTAAGTATGCTCATTTTTTTGCTCTGATCACCCTTACACAGCTAAGGAGGTAGCTGAAATTTTCATTGCTGAGGTGGTAAAATTACATGGATTTCCATCATCCATAATTTCTGACAGAGATAAAGTGTTCATGAGTTTGTTTTGGAAGGAGTTTTTTAGGAGGGCTGGGACTCAATTAAAAAGGAACACTGCCTATCATCCACAGATAGATGGACAAACTAAGGTTGCTAATAGATGTTTGGAGGTTTATTTGAGGTGTTTAACTGGCAGCAAACCAAAGCAATGGTCAAACCATTTATCTTGGGCTGAAATTTGGTTTAAACCAATTTTAATATTTCAGCTAAGATGTCTCCTTTTCAGGCATTATATGGGCAGATGCCACCTCTTTTAATCAAGGGAGCTGATATCCCTTCTAAGCTAGAAGAAATTAATCAGATGAGCAACACTAGGGATGAATTGTTGTAGGATCTAAAGAGCAATCTGCTGAATGCTCAAGATCAAATGAAGTGGTATGCTAACAAGCATAGAAGAGAAGTGAATTTGCAGGAGGGGGATTGGGTATTTTTGAAGCTGCAACCCTACAGAATGAAATCTTTGGCTAAGAAACCTAATGAGGAGTTGAGTCCTAAGTTTTATGGACCATATAAGGTCTTACAAAGAATTGGAGAGGTTGCTTATAAGCTGGAACATCCAGAAGGCAGTAAGATTCATCCAGTTTTTCATATTTCTTTGCTCAAGAAATCTATTAAAGACACTTGTTCTCCCCAACAATCGCCTACAGTTTTGAATGAGAATTGGGAGCTTCAACTACAGCCAAAAAGGGTTATGCAGCAGAGAGTTTCAGCAGGGGGGAAACAAGAGGTGTTGGTCAAATGGAAGGAGTTGCCACATCATGAGAATAACTGGGAGTTAGCTGAAGAGTTGAATAAGGTTTTTCCTCACCTGGACCTTGGGGACAAGTTCCATCTTGAAGGGAAGGGTATTTATACGAGTAATAGGTGGGGGAAAATATATACTAGGAGGGTGTAATAAGCAAATTAACAGTTACTGTAGTCAGTATAACTAAGGGATAGTTAGTTATAACAGACTTAGAGTGAGGGAAGTTATAAATAGAAGAGGGATAACTGTAAGGGGGATCTTTTTGGCATGTGGAAGAGGTGACCTCGAATTCACCATTATAACTGCAGGAGATTATTCTCCAAATTCAATAAAGTTTTCTTGTCTTCCTTAATCTGGTCCAGTTCCTATCAGTAACCTTGCACTACAAGTTCATTAAACGAGAGTTCTGATAATCTCTATCAAATTGATAGTATTTTTTTTTCTGAATAATTACCAGTTAAAAGTATCCTTGAATGACAAAAATACTAATAACTTTTGTAACAACAATTGGAATGATAATAACTCCTATTTATTCATTACCACCCTTCATAAGATAGATGTTCTATGCTTTTTAATACACCAAACTTTTTTTTATTCTTGACTGGGGGGGTTATTTATTTCAATTTCTATCCTTATACACTAATAGGTATTGATATTTTTTAGATTTGATTTCAAGAAAAAGTGATATTTATATCTGTTATGATCATATATCAACTATAGATATGACCAAAGTAGAGCTTATAAAGACTTGGATAATCCTCACCTTGTGTGCTGCCTTTCTGATTGAGTGCCCAGCTACCTAAATATAAGATGTTATGTGAGGCTGTCATAGATTTGATATTTGGCTATCCTTAAAAGTTGAAAAAATTACCTAATCCCACGGTTTTCCCAGTGCAATCTACCTTGCCCTGTGACATTCCCAGTGCAGCACCAAAAAAAAAAAAAGTTACAATCTCCACACTCCAGGTGAGGAATCCTGGGATTGGGGGGAGGGGGTGTTGAGATTTCACTTTGATTATAGATATGACCAAAATAAAGTTCATAAAGGTTAGGGCAATCCTTACCTCAAGAACTCAATCCAATTTCAAGAATATCTGTACATCTTTTTACATTTTAACATCTTTAATTATCTTTTAAAAAAATTCTTGAAAATAATCTGATATTGCCTCATTGCATGTATCCATATCTAGTTCTTGTAGTATTGGATATGGTTTCAATCTTTTCCAGTAAATTACCTATTGTTTAAAGCTCGTTCAACTTTTTGTTTTCTTTCTTTGTTTTTTTTGAAATCTCTGTAAATTTGCTCATGTAAATGCAGTTGATGTCTGAAAAGTTTTGAATATCATGTCTTATGTTGTGTAACGTTTAGTACTAGACACAAAAACATTGAAAACTTGTTCTCTGATAATTTTAAAATTTTAGGAACTTCAAATAAATTGTTTTTAACTTGAATAATAGTTTATTTATTTACTGTTTTTTTCTCTACCTATTTTGTAGTCAATGATTGTTTTTGCAAAACCCATCAAATTTGCAGCATTGTTCACCTTTGGCAACCTGTTAGCAGTTGGAAGGTAGATTCAATTTTCTCCTTGTTGATCTGTGAGATGTAAAATAACTTTTCCAATGCTATATGCATAGACAATATAACATTTGAGTTGATGGTATTATGGGTTAGTCCCGTAAGATGTCGATTCAACAATTCACAAATTTTGATTGTTTTCATGCTAACAACATAAAGACAAATGAAGCTAACTGAATCTTTAAAATTCTTGCCAATAAAGCATTTTCTGTTTCCTTTGTCCTCTTCACTAATGGAGCCCTTTTCTCATTTTGATGTTTTTATTGACATGACTTGTTTTTTTTTTTCATTCTCCTTTTCTTCTAATACGTAAGCAGGTTCTTTTTTTCATTCTTGTTATTTTCTTCTAATACACATTTTTTGAATATTTATGCTATTGTGGAAGTTTGAATAATTTTTATTTGTCTTCCAATTTCCTGGATTTAGTTCAATAGACCATCCAACTTCGTTTTGTGTAGGTTCTTTTTTTCATTCTTGTTATTTTCTTCTAATACACACTTCAATTTATTTTTGAATATTTATGCTATTGTGGAAGTTTGAATCATTTTTATTTGTCTTCCAATTTCCTGGATTTAGTTCAATAGACCATCCAACTTCGTTTTGTGTCTCTGGCAGTACAGCCTTTCTTCTTGGACCTGCACAACAATTGGGAATGATGTTTGACCCTGTTCGCATTTTTGCAACAGCCATATACCTTGGATGTGAGGTTATAGCACTTATCTGTGCTCTCTGGGTAAGCCCTACTCCTTTATCTCTACAAGTACCATATATTAAGTATCTACTGTTTGAATATACTAATAACTTGCATTTTTTAATGTTTTCCCTTCAGTTGCTAATTATAAAAAGTGAGATTAGTGAGGAAATTTGAACAATCTTTTCAGCCTTTGTTTACTTAATACTTACCCAATCTGATAATGCACACTGACAAATTCTTATTTTAACATTTTGAATATTGTTCCTATAATCAAGCAAGCTGTTTCAATTTGTATAATGACTTCATGGCCTCTTCAGCCTTTCTCAGTTGAATTGAATGGGTAACTGATATTCCTGTTTTGTAGATTCATAGCAAAGTGTTGACCATAATTGCTATCATAATTGAGATTGGTGCTCTTATTTGGTAAGTTTGCTTTCAACAGCCCTGTTTAATGAACATTTACAAAGGAATCCTTTTCATGTTTGTGTTTTACTTTTATGTAGATCATTAATAGTTCCACGTTGTTACAGGTATAGCCTCAGTTATATACCTTTTGCTCGAAGAATGGTTTCTGAGTTGATGATAAGATTATGTGATACAGAACTTTGAAAAAAATAAAGCAAAGCAAATCAAGGATGCTCGGCATTTTGATTTTGTAGCGCTTTCTGTTGGAATTACTGATTGATTATGGAATTTAGATTATTTTGTGCCATGAAGCCTCTTGTTGGCCTTTAGGAGGATTCATTTTCATATACAAATAATGAATTAGAATTGTTTCCACGAAGATGCTGAGGACACAAAGAAAAGGTGCTTTGAAGTGGTGCTTTTACTTGGTAATTCATATATTTAGTGTGCCTGTTAGGAGTCATTTAGTTCCAACTGTCCTAAAACACGATCTATATTCTGTTGAAAATTCCAAATCATTGATATTTTCTGCGGGATTTTTTTAAAATGTTATAATTAAATATTAAAAGAATCAAAACAATTTCTGTTGACTAAATGAAAGTAACAGCAAATTGTGGCGCTCTACTTTTCCTACTTTATTCTTAGGTCGTTCAATTCTTACCTTGAGCATTAACGGAAATTTAGTCCAATAGGTAGTGGCTCTTAAATTTTAGCCCAATAATAATGTGTATGTGAACCCAATAGCCCAAAGTTTGGCCAGAATATTTTTTTGATCTGCCACAAACACTTATGCTAAAATAATTTCAGAAATTCTATTTAGATAGGGAAGTTCAGATGATAAAAGGAGAAGAAAGATATCGCGCAAAGTGTTAGTTTTATTGTGAATAGGAGTTACAATGAAGGTGTTCAATAGCACTCACTAAACTCAGAATACAAAGTTTATTAGTAAGGAGAAAACAACTAATTATCTAATAAAAAATTATTACAATCGAAAAATAGAAAATAGTTAAAGTTATAACACAATCTATGTTAATGAATCACCAGATTGGAAGCTCTCTTCTATGTGACTAGACGCTCCATCAGATTACAGAAGATTGAACGCCAATATAGTAGACAAGAGTATTGGGCTACATGACCAATGATGTCATCCACCACCCTACCTTTATCGTCCATCATCCAATAACTAACAATCTCCAACTTAGTTCAATAGCATTTTTGAATTACAAGTAACTAAGTTCATCTCCAACAATCTACGTTAAGTAGATCCAGACAATGCATGAACTTGCTTCTTGGAACAAACTTTGTGAACATATCAGTCAGTTGGATTCTCCTTTGTATCAACTTTCTAGACCTCGACCCTCTTCTTAGGACAAATGAAGTGGTAACTGCTATCAATGCACTTAGTCCTCTCATGATGGACTTGATCCTTAGCTAAGAAGATTGCACTCAGACTGGAAAATGATAGTCTTTTACTGTGGAAATCCAGGATTGCTAATCAGACCCTTCAACCAAATCCCTTCCTTTATTGCTTCTGTCAAAGCCATACTCTACCTCTGTAGTGGATAAAGTTATTGTGGGTTGAAGTGTTGCCGTCCAACTAACAAGGGAGTTATCAATCGAGTTGAGCGATTTCGGGTTTGGATTCGGTTTTTCCCTGCTTGTTGAATTTGGGGGTGGGGGTGATTTTGGTAATGCTAGTATTCGTCCCGTCCCTGCACCTATTTTTAAAATATAGAAATACCCCTATATATATATATATAAACTCTAACTTCACTTCATTGGTCTTCACTCTTCAGTTCTCGAATTCTTGCTGCTGCACCTTCGTCACGCACGTTCGTCCGTCGTTACTCCCGCCGCCACTCGCGTGCCACAGTTGGCCTTTAGTCGTTCTCAAACGGTCACACGTCCCTCTGTTAGCACAATCGCATGCCCCACCACCTTCATCCGCACCTTGGTTGGTTTTACACTTTGTTCTCTATCTTATTATATGTTCAAGTTTTCCATTTTTTTCTTCCTTTTTTTTGTAGAATTTTTTGGTTTTGTAATATTGATGGGGAGGGTTGCAAGGATTCTTATCAGATCAAATGTCAAGCCCCGATAGACCAGATCCTTAAAAGGGTCTGAGATTTTTTGGCTCTTATTCTAGATCACACATGTATAGAAAAGATTGTGGACATATATAGGAATATATATTATTTTTCAGTGCGAGACTTTTCTTCTATGTTCAATTAGATGAACAATTGGCTTATGGTTATTGATGATGATTAATTGAATTTAATATATGTTTGCCTACTTATATCAACTCTTTCAACCTCAATAACAATTAGCAAAAGGGGAGATACAAGATATGGCTTGGCTGATCGACAACTTTGGCTAAGTGAATGCGTTTATCGATGCTAAATATCTTTGTTTTTTTTCCTTTTTTCAGTTAGATATGTTGCATTCATGCTTAGGTTGTAGTATATTGCATTCACGTTTTAATTCAAATTAAGCAGTTTCAATATTCAACTTCTGATTATTATATATTGGCATAAATAATGATAGAGGTATTGTTTGACTTTCAAAATTGGGTAAAAGGCTAGAGTTTTTTCAACCAAATAAAGCTGGTAAGTGATAACTTTAAAACTCGAAAGGAGTAATGTTCTATTGCTTGGACGCATAAAAATCAAATGAGCATGTTTGGTTTAGCTTAATATTGAAAACATTACCTTTATTGAAAGTTCTTTTAAGAAATAATTTTTTTTAAAGTTAAATTAAACATAGCTAATAATAATCCTCTCTGCAACTTGAAAAGCATTGCAGGGCTGCTTTTCAGAGCATGGCAAACAAACTCACAGCATGGGTACTCACCCAAACCTGCTTAGACTTTGAGGAGAAAAACCGGTTTTGATGATTATCTAATGTTGTGTTTGATACAGAGTAGAAAAATAAAGTAGATGGAAATAAACAATAGAGTAAAAATAGGTGAGAAATAAAGTTGTTTGGTTAAAAAGTAATAGAGAAAATATGTGATATGCCACCGCTAGAGATTTTGATTCTTCTCCCACATTGTTTTATTATTCCTATTTTTGGTACTTTCAAGTCAACGTTAGCATTTTTCTTCTCCATTCCAATATCATTTTTTGCTTTTATGCAGTTTTTAGTTTTCCAGCAATGAACATCTATTGTTGAAATTTTATTGTAATTACATACATTTGAGACTTAGCGTCGTCAATTTTTATGTTATGGTTGTTGTTTAAAATTAATTTTTTAATAGCATTTTTTAAGTGTTCGGGTGCGGGTGGGGCATGGAAAACCGAGCCCTGTCGGGGGCGGGGCAAATTTTTTAGCCCCATCGGTTTTCCAGCCAGCCATAGGCTTCACGAAAATTGAAGTGCTGAAAGCTTGTTATTCTTGAAGTTTCTTGAAGATTGTGTTTCATTGTAAGGTAGATGTGGGAAAACTAATGGCTAATGGTTTCAACCATACATCAAGTGGTATCAGAGCCTAATCCATGTGGAATTCTTTTTCAAGTTCAATTCTTAAAAGTTCTCCAAAGGTATAAAATTCTGCAACTTGTCGAAAATATGAAATCCGTTCTTTTTCCTTGTGTTCTTGTTGTTTTCTGAAAAATTCTGGTGGGTTAGTCTTGGGTAGTGATCCGCCACATAACCCTTGTGTCTTTCTTCAAGTTTCATGTGATTTCATGTGTTCATGTTCTTCATGTGTTATAGATATTTTCCTAATTTTCTAGCTTTGGTTTTTGTCAACTTATGTTAGTTAGTGTTTTTGTGTTGTATGACCACTTGTTTTGATTCTAATCTCATGCCTAAACTGAATTGAGTTGTTAGAAACAAATTTTACAATTGTTATACATCATGTTTTCATGATTCATCAATTTCTTAGAGGATTATTGAACTTGTATAAAAGAAAAACAAGCAAAGTGCAGCCCAAGTGTTTGTGAAATTGTGTCTGAAAAATAATCAAAGTGTAGCCCAAAAAGTTTGTGAATTGTGGCTGGAAAAACAATCAAATTACAGCCAAGAAATTATTGAATTAGTGGCTGGAAAATTACAAAGAAAAACAGAATTTAGAAGCAAAGCAAAGTGACAAAAACTACAAGTTCAAATTTCCTTTGAACCATAAAATTAAGTGAACTTGCATGACATGCAATTTAGTGAAATTTTGGCTTCTAACAATTGAATTTGTTTGGTATACCTTGCTTGTACAATTCGGTACAACCTATATATGTCCTTGAGTTGTCTCACTAAATTCCAATTAGAGTTGTGCTTTTCTAAATTTTTGCTTTTGTTGCTTGTCTCTTAAAATTTTCAAGGTTTTGTCTTAGAGTTTTCTTGTTCTTGGACTCTTGAGTCTAGACTAGAATTGTTTCCTATTTCACTATAGTAAAGAAGCTTGATTTGATTAGAAGTTTTTGCTTAAGAAATATAGAGAGGAACAAGAGTGGAAAAAAGAAAGAGAGAACATTATAGAAAGAGCCTAGATAAAGTGTGCAAACACGAGTGTGAGTGGCAAACACTTAGAGAGTGGTGAGAATTTTCTTATATACTTGTGTTTTTGCTAACCATTTCTTTTGAAGGATGAGCTCAATAGGAGATGAGGCTTTGTCACCTAGGACCTCTAGGTTGATGAAAGCCATGACAAAACAAATGGAAGACTTACAAATCAAAATGGATGCAAGATTTGAGGAGTTACAAAAGAAGACTCAAAGAAGGAGTAGTCCAAATGGTAGTGTGGATGGAGAGGCTCATGGTAGTAGGAGGGTAAATGAGCATGCTTCCTCTCATGGAGGAAATTATTATGAAGAAAAGAGTGAGATGGAGGATATGATAGAAAATAATAGAAGATAAAATAATGAGATACACAATCCTAGGAGGCAAAATAGAGATGAGGAAGATTGGAGGAGAGAAGAGAGAGATGAGAGAAATGGAGGATTGAGTGGAGTGAAAGTAAAAATTTCAAAATTCTATGGTGATAATAATTCCGAGGTTTACTTTGAGTGGGAGATGAAAGTAGAACGAATTTTCTCAAGCCAACAATTTGATGAAGAAAAGAAAGTGATTCTAGCAACTCTAGAATTTGGTGGCTATGCTTTGGTGTGGTAGAACCAAATTCAAATCGACATTGAGAGGTTGAGGAGAGAAAGAATACATGTGGCTGGAATGACTTGAAAAGATGCTTGAGAGAAAGATTTGTTCCCACTTATTATGCAAGAGAAGTCCACCACAAGCTCCAAAGACATTTCCAAGGCTATAAGAGTCTAGATGACTACTATAAAGAGATGTAATTGATGATGATGAGGGCTGGAATTGTGGAGGTCCAAGAAGCAACCATGGCTAGGTTCCTTCATGGCTTGAATAGAGAAATTCAAGATGTGATGGAGCTACATTTTTATGCTACAATTGAGGAGCTAGTCCACAAAGCTCAAAGGGTGGAACAACAACTAAAAAGGAGAAAAACATCCTTTTCAGGGACCAATGGGCTGCAACTTCCAGCTAGAAGGACAAGCCCAAAAATGAGGTTTCTCATGTGAAAAATAAAGAAGATAAGGTGGAGAGCTTGTAACACCCTAAAATTTCGATAACTGAAAATAGATGTTTGATGTATTTCTTGTGTTATTTGATTTTGTGATTAGTTTAGATTAGTTGAATTATTGTGTAAATTATCCATGTGTAATTGCTTGGTGTAAATGTCAAGTTAGGTGGAGTTTGTTTAAGCTGCGTTGTAATTGAGTGATTTCGAGTTTGACTTGAAACCTATTTTTAGTAAAATCACCTTTCTGAATTGGTTAACCGCTGGATCATCTTCGAATTTTAAAGGGAGGTTCCTAACCCACATATGTAACTTTGGACTGTTGAGATTGTCAAAATAATATCTGGAGCATGAGAAATTAATTTTTTCACAGAAGTAGAAATTTTAAATTTGAGTGGGTATTTGATCCCGAATGCTAATGTTAGCCTAGTTTTTTTAAATCTATACTAAATTATTTTCAATTTGGTATATAGAGCTCTGTGTTTGAGGCAAAGCACACGAACTTCAGAGATCCCAAAACGACGTTTCAAGGAGCTAATGGAGGGATATAGATAGGTAAAGGGGAGTTTATTATTTAGTTATAGTTTTGGTACCATAGTTGCCGGCTAGGGAGTCCAACTATGAAGATGACTGCCTGTCCCTGCTATATGCTAGATTTTCAAGAAAAACTAAGTATTTAACTAATATGATGCGATGTATTTATGAGTGATGTGTGTTTGTTCCTGTGTGTGCTTGTTTTCAAGGCAAATGATGTTTTAACTAATGAGATGCGATGAATTTGCTTGTTGATGGATAAAACTGTGAATGATGTTGTTGTTGTGATGATTGGATTTTTGGGAAAAGTCTTAATTACAGAGGAGACTCTTCCTAAAATTTTAAATGGACATGAGAGTTTGTTTTCTATACTGTAATCCTCCTCTTTAATTTAAAAATTTCCTAAAATACCAATCTCGTGGTAATATGGATTGTGAATGAATGAGATGATATTGATGATTATGATGATGATGGTGAAATGAGATAATATTTACGTGTTTGGTGATGTTTAAATGAGATAATTTTAATGTTGGTGATAATGTTGAAATTAGATGATATTGGTTATATGATGATGGTGTTGAAATGAAATGACATTGATGTTATTGATGACATTGAGATGACATGATGTGGATATTGATAATGACATTGATGAGAAATAATATTGATGTGAACAATGTCATTGTGTGGTGTGGATATACATGGATACCCATGGGGATGTATGACTGGTTATCCTTGCGGGGAAGGATTTGTTCCTAGCCAGGTCATGCATTGATGGTGCCCATGGTTGTATGTGGTATATGTCCATGTGGGGTGCAGTGACTGGTTGGATATCCTTCCTCAGGAAGGGTTTATGAATTTTAAGCATCCCAGGAGAGAAAGTGATTGTTTAAAATTTCGGTCCCTAGCTATCCATGGTCAGTGCATCGGTGATGTTGTGTATGTGCATGGGGGTGCATGACTGGATAACCTTGTGAGGGAGGGTTTACGAATTTTAAGCATCCCAATAGAGAAAGGGATTGTTTAAAATTTCGGTCTCTATCTATCTATGGTCAGTTCATTGATGGTGCCTATGTTTCATACTTCATATTTGCGTGGATGAAAGTAGAATGATGGATAGGAAGTACTGAGGGTACTAGGGGGTAATCACTCTGTTTGGAACTCTCTTGTGACTCAGGGTTGATCACCATGGGGGAGGGGGAGCGACTAGTGCCCGACAGGGTGACCTCGATGAGCTACTGCATCTTTTTCCTGAGAGAAGCTATTTCCATGAGGATGGTACCACATTGCATTCTAAGAAATGAGTCAGGTGCATACATCATTCTAAGCATGGTTGTTTGAGTTGTGAAGTGAATTGGATGATGGGTTTGTTGAGTGTGTATTGGACTAATGGACTTTTGATAATGATTGAGGTTGTTAATGTTGTTTCCTCTCCAATTGTTGTTATCTGATGCTTGTTGGTTTTATATATTAAACTCACCCTTGCATTTGTTGTACCGTGTGGTTGGTATCTGTGATGATCGCGAAGTTTCGCCCGAGTGAGCAGATGAGCAGCAGTAGGTGACCTTTGAGAGAAATCTTCTTTTTGTTGGAGCCGCCAAGCCAACGTGATGACGTTGAAACTCTTTTTGGAAATAGTTGTGTTTTGTTAATTAACTCTTTCATAGTTAGTCCGTTAATCCTTTTTGTAGACATGTATATTTTGAGTTGTAAATACATGTAAAACTAAATTAAGTTCTAAACATGTGAATGATGAGTACTGATTTAGTATATGTATACATATGTATTCAATTATTGTATCTGTATCGTGTGTATGATGATTGTATTATTGCGAAAAACTTACTACCATTTTCATAATCAGGTTAATGTAATTTTCATTAAAATTTGAATTTCACAAGACTAGAGTTAGTGATACCGTAGCGACGAGGCGGGTCGTTACAGAGCTCAAGCAAATAAATTGTGGATCCAACTCCAACAAGATCAAGCAATATCAAGTGTTTTAAGTGTCTTGGCAAGGGTCACATTGCTTCCCAATGTCCCAACAAAAGAAATATGATTTTGCTTGAGGATGGAGGTGTAAAGAGTGAGTCTTCATGTGGCTCAAATAGTTCTTCAAGTGAAGAGGAAGATGAACTCACACTAGTGGAGGCCGAGGAGGGTGATCTCTTGATGACAAGGAGAATGTTGAGCAATTTTTGCCTATAATAAGAGGAAAGTCAAAGAGAATATATTTTTCACACAAAGTGCTTAGTTGAAAAGAAAGTGTGCTCACTTATCATTGATGGTGGGAGCTGCACCAATGTGGCTAGTACAAGGCTTGTTGAGAAATTACACTTGCCAACCACAAAGCATCCAAAGCCATACAAGCTACAATGGCTTAGTGAAAGTGGAGAAGTGGTGTTAAATTCTCAAGTGCTTATTCCTTTTTCTATTAATGCTTATAAGGAGAAGGTTCTTTGTGATATTGTACCTATGAAGGCTGGTCATATCCTTCTTGGTAGGCCATGGCAATATGATAGAAAAGTGATACACAATGGCATGAAGAACATTTTTGAGTTTGAGCAATTAGGCAAGAAAATTATTTTGAGGCCTTTGATTCTTAGACAAGTGTGTGAGGATCAAGTGAGGATGAAAGAGAAAAGAATTCAAGAGTTGAAAAAAAATACTGTACTTGAAAAAAATTATGCACAAAAAAAGGCAAAGAAACTGGGCTTCCAAAGAGAAAAACTAGTGGGAAGAAAAGAAATGTAGAAGAAAATGAGAGCAAAAAATTCATGAGATTAAGGAGAGTTTATTCTTGAGAGGAAAAGAGGTCGAGAGTGTTATTGGCACAACAACATCTTTATTATATGCTTCCTAACTCTCTTTGTTTACATGTTGAAAAATAAGGTGAAAAATTGCCTGAAGCTATGCAATCCCTTTTGGAAGAATATCAAGATGTTTTTCCAAATGAAGTTCCTAATGGCTTGCCTCCTTTGAGAGGCATAGAGCATCAAATTGATTTGATTCCAGGTTATTCACTCCCTAATAGGTCAGCATATAAGAATTCAACCATGGAAGCAAAAGAGATACACACATAAGTGGAAAAGCAAAATAGATTAAAGAGATACTTGACAAAGTGGAAACACAAGTGGAAGCAATTGGTTCACAAGACTACTTCCTTATCTCCTTTTCATATTGTTTATGGCTTTAATCCTTTAACTCCTCTTGATTTATTTCCTTTACCTAACACTTCTTCTATGATTAATCATGATGCTTTGTCTAAAGCTTCTTATGTTAGGAAAATGCATGAACAAGTGAAAGCACATGTGGAGAGGAAAATGGAACAATATGCAAAGCAAGCCAATAAGCACAATAAGCAAGTGATTTTTAATGAAGGAGATTTGGTGTGGCTTCATTTGAAGAGTGATAGATTTCCTCATGAAAGGAAATCCAAGCTCCAACAAAGAGGAGATGGACCTTTCAAGATTTTAGAGAGGATCAACAACAATGCTTACAAACTTGAGTTGCCTAGTAAGTATGGTGTGAGTAATACTTTCAATGTTTGTGATCTTTCTTTGTATGATGTAGGTACAAGTGAGGAAGCAAACTTGAGGACAAGTTCTTTTCAAGAAGGAGGGGATGATGGAGGTTCATGGCAAGCTAAAGGTCTAGAAGGAGTGCTTAAAGCACTTCCTTTGGTGAGCTTTAAAGGACCAATGACAAGAGCTAGGATTCAAGCACTTCAAGAACACATCCAAGTTAACTTCGACAAGCATGAAGATACACACCAACTCAAGGATGACAAGCGCTGAATTTTGATGTCTCAAGTTTAATTTAGTTCAATAAATTCCAGCACTTGTTAGTAGCAAACATTGTTACAAATGAAAAAGCTTTTAGTGCAATTGTGTAAAGAGGTGTAGGTGCACTTGTGTGTAAATTGTGTAGCATCTTCGTAAGCTTGTTGGCTGCACCTTAAGGCTTAAAATAATGCACTTAGAAGCTAAAGTAATGCACCTTTAGGCATGGTGGTTCAACCAAGAAGTCACTTAGGATGAAGCTTGCAATTCAAGTTTCATTAGCTTGCATTTAGGCTTCATTTAGTTTACATTACAAGCTTCATTTTCATGATCATTTGACTTGCATTTGAGTGTAATTTCGTGGGCTATATAAGCTTCCCAAAAACTGAATGCAAACACTTTGGATGTCATTTTTACAAACTCTGAAATTTGTGTAGAGAGTTTCTCTCTTGTTCTTGTGCAAGAACCTCTTGTTTCTTATTAATTAGCTTCAAGCTATTGTAGTGATTCATCCTAGGCTTATTGGAAATCTTTTCCATGGTGCCATCTAACTTCATCCCTTACCTTTTCCATCTTCCATTGCTGTCCAAACAAAGCTTCCAGCCAGCCATAGGCTTCACGAAAATTGAAGTGCTGAAAGCTTGTTGTTCTTGAAGTTTCTTGGAGATTGAGTTTCATTGCAAGGTAGATTTGGGAAAACCAATGCTAATGGTTTTAGCCATACATCAACTACAGATCATGGCATCATTCATTTCATCTTCTTAATCTTCTCCATCTTTTGTTTTTAAGTTCTAAACAACTATCCTTTGAGTCTTGAAATTTGCATTCAGAAACAATCCAATCCAAATGTTCATTGTAACTCCCTGAAATTTCGATAACTGAAAGTAGATGTTTGATGAATTTCTTGTGTTATTTGATTATTTGATTAGTTTATATTAGTTGGAATGTTATGTGGATTCTCCATGTGCAATTTCTTGGTGTAGATGTCAAGTTATGCGGAGTTTGTTTGAGCTGCGTTGAATTGCGTGATTCCGAGTTTGACCCGAAAACCTATTTTAGTAAAATCACCATTTTGGGTTGGTTAACCGTTGGATCTTCTTCAAATTTTTAAGGTGGGTTCCGAACCCACATATGTAACTGTGGACCGTTGGGATTGTAAACTAATGCCTGGAGCATGAAAAATTAATTTTTCACGGAAGCAGAAATTCTAGAATCTGGTCAGCTCGCCCAGATGAATTTGCAGGCATTTTTGCTCACCTGAGAGAGTCAAGGCAGTGTTGAATATGTATTTAAGCTTTGAAATCACTAAAATTGTGACTTTGCATCCTCCCAACAGCCAATCTACCTCCTACCATCATCCTTCACCACCCATAGACACCGGAGACCACCATGAGGTACCGCCTATTGCTGTTGGACCACCGCACGAAGAAGAACAGTTTAATTGGTGCAGAATCTTCAAAACTTAACTCAAGGATCCGATAGAGAATGGAGCCTCCAATCCTCCTTTCTTTGGTTTCCTTGAGGTAATCTTAGTTTCCTTTGTCTTCTTCTAGCTAGTGTAAGCCTCTCTTAATGTCTCTTGTGATTCGGGTAACGTTATTAGCTGTTTCTATACTGCCTTTGAAAACCCTTTGAAAATGAGATGTTGTAAAAGTCTCCTTTTTATGAAACTGATGTCATTTTTGTGATCCTTGTTGAATCCTAGTCGCATTGGTGTGATCGGAATTTCAAAATGATGTCTTTTGATGTGGACTCCCAAAACACCATTTTGGCCTTTTTTTAAAAAAAATTGAGTTGGTATTTGACCCCGAATGCTAACGTTAGTCTTGTTTATGAAATCTATACTAAATTATCTTCAATTAGGTATATAGAGCTCCGCGTTTAGGCCAAAGCAAGTGAACTTTAGAGATCCCAAAATGACGTTTCAAGGAGCTAACAGAGGGATATAGATAGGTAAGGGGAGTTTATTATTTGGCTAAAATTTTGATACCATAGTTGGGGGCCAGGGAGTCCAACTACAAAGATAACTGCCTGTCCCTGCTGTGTGCTGGTTTTCAAGAAAAACTACGTTTTTAACTAATGGGATGCGATGTATTTATGATTGATGTGTGTTTGTTCCTGTGTGTGCTCGTTTTCAAGAAAAACCATTTTTAACTAATGGGATGTGATGAATTGACTTGTTGATGGATAAAACTGTGAATGATATTATTATTGTGATGATTGATAGAGGTGGTACTCAATCAAATTATTACAATTTAAATGTAGTACTAGGAAGTGACTCCTAGGTCGTCTCTCAAGGATCAATTGTCTGCGTTAGGGATTGAAAATGTGTATTGGGGGGTTTTTGGCAGACTGCAAAAATCTAAATTAAAATAGAAATAACAACTAATTGCAGTGATTAAAAACAAGTCAGACCTTAGAACAGATTGCGCCTCTAATTTCCTTGGTTCACGAAAGATAATATGTCCTACTTAATCCTTATCAGTCCAGGTTAATCGACTAAGCGAAGATTAACCTAAAACTTCATTACACGAATTAAGCAAACGTGAACCTCGTCAGGGCAAGCTCTCAGGATTAAGCAACCTAAGATTACTGAATCAATCAATATCAGAATCATTAAGCATGACTCTAATTCGAAAAATACAGAACAGAAACCCAACAAGGAAGAACCATGTAGAAAACGAATTGCAATTACAGAGAACCTCCATTAAAGGGTTTGCAATCTGTCCTAGGGTCCAACCCTACGATTTAGCCTTCCATTAATTCGAAATTAACAACAGAAACGTCAATTGAAACGAAACTGAACATTAAACGAAATTTAAATGCAAAAACGAAAATAGCAACAGAACGCACTGAAACGAAATAAGCAGAAAACGAAAACGAACTTAGAGACTTGAAACAGAAACGAAAATAGGCACTGAAATTGAAACGCAACTGTAAATTAAACAGAAAACGAAAACCCTAAAAACAGAACAGAGAAAACAGAAAACAAAAAATACTAAAAACCCTAAAAACGTGAATAGTCTGTAGTGTAGATGAAAAATAGTGTTTTGGTTGGTGTCTCTGCATGGGCACAGTATTCGAAATATATAGAGACTGACCTAAACGAAAAATGGGCTTTTCCTAACAGTTTTGGCCCAAAAACGAAAATAAAATTCTGATGCCACATCCCAATCTTCAAGTCCATGCATTAATTCCAAGCCCATTTAATTATTAATCTGTCCTGAAAATAAAAATTGGAATAATTAAACTTAAAATAATCCAAATTAATTAAAATCTGAATTATCGGTCCAATTAAATCCTAAATGAGAAACAGTGCAGAATATGAACATTTAAACACAAATTAGGCATTAAAATGAGTACAGAAAGATGAGAAAATAAAGGTAAATAGTGACTCATCAATGATTGGATTTTTTGGAAAAGTCTTAATTACAGAGGAGACTCTGCCCAAAATTTTATAATATGTTTTCCTGTTTAATTCTTTATTAAAATTTTAAATGGGCATAAGAGTGTGTTTTCTATATTGTAGTCCTCCTCTTTAATTTAGAATTTTCCTAAAATACCAGTCTCGTGATAATATGGATTGTGGATGAATGAGGTGATATTGATGTCATTGATAATGTTGAAATGAGATGTTATTGATGTGTTGGTGATGATGTGTTTGATGATGTATAAATGAGATAATGTTGATGATGTTCAAATGAGATAATATTGATATGCATGATGATGATATTGAGATGATATGATGTTGAGGTTGATAATGACATTGATGAAAGATAATGTTGATGTGAACAATGTCATTGTGTGTGTATATACATGGATACCCATGAGGGTGTATGACGGGTTACTCTTGCGAGGAAGGATTTGTTCCTAGCCAGGTCATACAATGATGGTGCCCATGGTTGTAGGCTTGTATGTACACATGGGATGCAATGACCAGTTGGTTACCCTTGCGAGGATGGATTTGTTCCTAGCCATGGTTAGTGCATCGGTGAGCCCACATTGGTGTGTTACGTATGTACATGGGGGGTGCATGACGGGTTACCCTTGCGAGGAAGGATTTGTTCCTAGCCGGTCATGCATTGATGATGCCCATGTTTCATACTTCATTTGCATGGATGGAAATAGAATGAAGGCACATGCGTGCCTGTGGGTTTCAGTGGGCTAAGAAGGCAGGTACTAAGGGGTCATCAGGTTTGGAATTCCCTAGCACGATGGCTGATCACTGGGTAGGGGAATGGCCAGTGCACGATAGGGTGACCTTGATAGGCGGTGAATCATTTTCCTGAGAGAGGCTATTTCCATGAGGATGGTACCACATTGCATGCTGATTGATGAGTCAGGTGCATGCATCATTCTATGTATGATTGTTTGAGTTGTGAAATGTATTAGATGATTGGTTTGTTGAGTGTGTATTGGAATCATGGATTTTTGTTAATGATTGTTGTAATGCCTCAACTTACCATCTTATTATCATTGATTTTTTTTATGAAAATTCTTTTCAATTTTCTTAAAAGCACTCAACTGAATATAACAACATTTTGCCAATAACTGATACTCCAAGAAAATTTCTTTACTGAGTAATATTTATAAATCTGAAGTAACATATAATAAGATTACAAACTGACACTGGTTCTATTACATAGTACAAATAATTCAAAAACACTTTGTAACAAAAGAATACATCTTCAAACATATCATCTTCAAACAAAATCCTCTTCTTGTAAACAACTGGTGGTCTCTCTTTGCTGTTCATCTGCTCGCCCGAATAAAATTGAGGTCATAGCAGGTGTCAACCACAGACACAAAATATAAGGTAAGCTTATGATAAACATAATTTAAGCAACATGTTATATTCAATATGCAGATATTTATAACAACATTCTCAAAATTTCTATATAATGTATGATTCTCTTAGACTCTTATCATGATGCATGATTTTCTTGAACTTATATTATTTGGTACCAACTGTTAAGATAGCCCCATCCCAGTGGTCCAGAACTGATTCGACCAGTCAAGGTCTCCCGGTGTTGCACAGGTTCTCACCCACACTTCATATGATCATCATGGGTGATGTGATTCCTCACCGCAAGAGTCACCCCCAGCTCAGACTTCTCTTGTCTGAACGCATGGACTCAATTCTTGTAACTATCTGACACACCTCCGCGCTGAGGCACACCTCCACTCTTAGGCAATTCTTATGAGACACATGAGACTTATACATAACTCATTCATTTTATTTTCAACATCAGTTTTCAATCACTGTCTCATATATTTTATTCAGAAATTCAACATAAATCAAGTACAGAACTCAGCTTGTTATTCAAGTACACAACATATCACCCATGTATAGAAACACTCAACAACACATGAAACTTCATTCAAGCACTCAATCATATAACTATAACTCGAGTCCAACAATTTCTCAGATACAAGTCATACTACACAGAACTTCAAGCATTTATTCAAACACAAGCAACACTTAAACTATCTTTATCATAAACAACACTTAAACTATCTTTATCATAAAGCTTCCTTATACATACCTTGTAACCTCTTAATAAGCTTGTCTTTCTCTTCCTAGAGTTGCTAGCTTTACACATGATTTCTTCAAGAAGGTGGGGTCTTTTTCCTACTTGATTTAGGCTTTGAAAAGGAGAGGATGAAAGTGAAATGAAAGGGATGTGGGGGAGGAAGTTCACGTGTGGTGTTGTAGAAGAAAGGTCTTGAAAATGACTTCCACTTAGGGTCCCCCCCTTTCTTTATATAGTGTTTGGAAAATGATATAATATTTAAGGACATAATTGCCCTTCCTAGCTAGTTACATTCATTTAGTTCCATCCTAACTTAGTTTCTCCTTATTCCATTATATCCTAACTAAATTCATTATTATTCTTTTACTTTATACAAAAAAATCTTCTAAGCCATGATGACTTTCTTTACAAGTGTCCCACCACTTGGCTACTTCTTACAAGTGTCCCTCCACTTGTCAAATGTCATGAAGCTTCTCCTTTTTTCTTGCTCTTTCACGTGACCACAAGGGAACGAAGTGAAGTTTTGCTTCCTTTCATGTTATCTTGCATAAATATTGTCCAAAGCATGACTTCTTGGCCCTTTTTTTCACGTGGACTTTGCTTTAGCCAAGGGGAAGATTTTTTATCTCCCTTTCCTCCTTCTATATCATGTTTCATTTCCTTTTAAAGAAGAGAAAATTGTATGGTTTCTTTTGTATACATATGTCATCTTTTAAATGAAAAAGAATAATCTAGTTTCATCTTTACTTTACACATGACATTTTCTTGTAGGAAGTAAAGTTTAATTTGAACTCTTCTACCTAAGGAAAATATTAAATAATAGAACTCTAGAGTTTTCTAGAAACTGACTTCAATTACAGTATAAATTGCTCACAAATAGTCTATACAAGACTGCTCTTATCTTAATTCTGATTGGTCCATACCACTTATGACCATCAAAATTACTAAACCATTTTATTAAATAAGTCTATACATCCTACAATTAAGAGAAAATTCCATAGATTCTATTTATCATTTTTCCATATTTTTCTGATGCTTGAATTCTCCTGAATAAGATTTCAAAGTTACGACCGTATAAAATTCATAGAAATTCTATTATGAGGCTTTTTGTCACAAAAAGTATTTTGGTAATCTGTCATCCAAGGGTACTCTGTAATTTCATCAAACTTTCACAAAATATCTAAGGGTGTCTTGGTAATTCTAGCCTCAAGGGTACTATGATAATTTGTCATTTACCCTAGGGGTATGATTGTAATTTTCATTCTAAAATATCTCAACAAAATATCTAAGGGTATTTGTGTAATTTTGACTCAAGGTCATTTTTGTAATTTCCAAAATATCCAAGGGTATTCATGTAATTTTCACCGTAAAATATCTAACCAAAATATCTAGGGGCATTTTCGTAATTTTCACCTCAAGGGCATTTTTGTAATTTCTGCTTTAAGAGAAGGGTAATATGGTCATTTCTCTTCAAACATTTTTGTAATATCTCTAATTAATATTTCGCTCAAATAACTTAAATATAGATCAATCAAGTTTCACATAACCTAACACTCATATCAAATAGTTGTGCAAGAAACATTTTGACCATACATTTGCAGTTATTGAAATTTCAAGGTGTTACAATTGTGGTGGGTAATGTTGTTTCCTTCCAAATTGTTGCTATCTGATGTTTGTTGGTTTTATATAATAAACTCACCCATACATTTGTTGTACCGTGTGGTTGGTACCTGTGATGATCGCGAACTTTCGTTCGTGGGAGCAGATGAGCATCAGTAGGTGACTTTGGAGGGAGATTCTTTTTGTTGGAACCGCTAAGCCGACATGATGATGTTGGAATTCTTTTTGGGAAAAAGTTGTATTTTGTTAATCAACTCTTTCTTAGTTATTTCTTCTATTCTTTTTGTTGGTCATGTAAGATTCCAGGTGTAAATATATGTAAAATCAAATTAAGTTTTGATATGTAAATGATAATACTAGTTCAATATATGCATACATGTGTATTCAATTATGTAATTGTATCGTGTGTATAATAATGGTATTATTGCCAAAAAATTTACTACCATTTTCATAATCAAATTAATGGAGTTTTCATATTAAAATTGAAATTGCACGATCTAGAGTTAGTGATATCGTATGGATGAGGTGGGTCGTTACATTAGTGGTATCAGAGCAGGTCGAACCTTTTCTGACCGATGAGTTATGAGTCTGTTGTGTTTCTTTGTGCATGTTGTGTTGCTTGTTGAATGTCTGATGTTTGGAGTAATTGACTGTTTTTATGGTTGTTTGAGTTGTTTGTATTTGAGATTGGCTTACATTGTTGTGATGCATATGTTGTGGAGGTTTATTGGTGTGGTAATGACATGTTTGTATTCCTGATGTCTGTTATGCCATGAGTTCTAGTGCCTTGTCATGAGTTATCAGACTGGCCATCTGGATAATTTGTGAAGTGCAACGAGACACTATGGCAAGCAATTAGGAATACAAAGAGTAAAGAATAAGCGTTAATGTCTCGAGAGAGAATTGTTGTAAAGAAGTGATTTCTCAAGGCATCAACTCTCAAGAGTAATTGAGTAGGGACTTAAGATAGGTATAAAATTGCTTTATTTCTTTTTCTTATGTGTATCCCTTCCATATTTTCATTTCTTGGTGTGCGCAAGAAGTGATGGCTGGTAGAAATAACTGTGCAATAGCTGATGTTCTCCAAGCTTTGAGGCTGAAGGTCAAGCTGTGACCTGGGGAACCTTCAAGAGGGTATTTATAGAGAAATACTTTCCTGAAGCTGTTAGGAACAAAAAGGAGATGGAATTCTTAGAGCTTAAGCAAGGGATGTGACTGTGGCTGAGTATACAACTAAGTTCGAAGAGTTGGTGAGGTACTTTCCCCATTACCAAGGAAGATATGGGATTCTGTTACTCGTGTTATTCGATTCCGGTGCAACTTATTCGTTTGTATCTTGATTGTCTGTGCTACAGACTAAAACTTTCTGTGTCTTTTTTGAGTAGTGATCTTGTGGTAGAAACCCCAACTAGTGGTTCTGTTTTAACTTCTGATGTGTGTTTGAATTGCCTTGTAAAGTTTTCTGGTAGAAAATTATTTATTGTTATGATTTGTTTGCCTCTCAGCTACATTGATGTTATTTTGGGTATGGACCGGTTATCTTCCAACCATGTTTTGTTAAACTGTTTTAATAAACAATGATGTTTGGTGATCCTGAAGTGAGTACTTGAGAATTGTGCTACAGACCCTTAAGGATTGACAATGCTAAGTTGTCCAAGTATGAGGTTTGGTTAGAGAAAGTGAGTTTCCTAGGACATGTGATATCCCTAGGTGGTATAGCTGTAGATCCTTCTAAGGTAGAAGTTTTTCTTAAGTGGGAGAGTCCTAAGTCAGTGTTTGAGATTAGGAGTTTTCTGGGTTTAGCAAAATACTATCGAAGATTCATAGAAGGTTTCTCCAAGTTAGCCTTGCCGTTGACCAAGCTGACTCGTAAGGGTCAAGTTTTTGTGTGGGATGCCCACTGTGAGCATAGTTTCCAAACCCTTAAGGAAAAAACTGACAACAACACCTATGTTAGTTTTGCCTAACCCAAGAGAACCCTTTGAGGTGTATTGTGATGCATCAAAGATGAGTTTGGGAGGAGTGTTGATGCAGAATGGCCAGGTAGTGGCCTATGCTTCAAGACAACTCAAGACGCATGAAAGGAATTATCCTACCCATGATTTGAAGTAGTTGCAGTGGTGGTTGTTGTTGTGACTGTGTGTGTTGGTGAGGCGGCAATGATTATATGTGGTGGTGGTGGCGGTGACAATGACGGTAGAGTGGTGGAATGGTGGTGGGAACGGAGGCAACAATGACAATGGTGGTTGGTTTTGATACCTATACAGTAATAAAAGAACATTTTCCTTACCTGTTTCTTGCTTCTCCTTGCTTCGCAGGTTTGGAACCTCTTCTCCCAGCTTCGGTATCACTTCTCAGCTTCTCCCAGCTTCAGTCCACTACCATACCTCAGCTTCGTTATTTTCTTCTGCACCAGCATTCCAAACCCCTCTTTCTCTTCTCGGTCCGCTCTCTCTTTCTTTCTTCTCTGCTCCGTGGCTGTCTCTCCCTCTGCTCCGTGGCTCTCTCTCCCTCTACTCCTTCGTCTCTCTTTCTCTTCTCCGTCGCTCTCTCTTTCTCTTCCTCCATCTTCTCCTCTCTTTTTCTACTTTTTCTTTCTTCCTCATCGCATCATCGCTCAGCTTCACACTTCCGCTTCTCTCCGTCACCCTCTGATGCTTCCTCACTTTTGAAAAAATTTTTGCTTCTCTGAGGCTTCCTCTGATGCTTCCTCAGCTTCACACTTCACACTTCCGCTTCTCTCTGTCACACTTCCGCTCAGCTCTCACTTTTTCCAAATTTTCTTCCACCGCTTCACACGCACTCGGCCCGCAAATTCCTAATGAACTTACCAATACTGAGCTAAGAGCACTGTAAGTGAAATGTTTCACAACTAATTGGTTGCAGTCATTTTTTTATTTCTTATACTTTTTCTGCTCCTTAAAGATTGGTTGTCATTTCTTTCATTTCAGGTATAAAAGAAATTTTGGAGATTGAAACAAAAAGCTACGAGATGCCATGAACCAACAAAAACTCTCACCCAGGCCGGTGAACGACACGATCTTGTAAGCTCTTCCCTCGATTCCTTTTTTCCTTTTTTTTAATTAAACTGCAAATATGCATGCACCCACTTTGAACGAAAGCACGCTCCTTCTTTCTTTTTAATTTTTGTTTACCGTTTTAGGGCTATTGTGAACAATTGAATTTCAGATTTTGTGTTCCGTCAGTCTATGCTTTTAGCAATTCATATTTCATAATTTGTTTCTCAAGTGACTCGAGCACTGTTTAAATTTCCCCATTTGATGTGTTTCAACTTTGCTCTTAGTTGAGGATTTTTTTTATGTGAATAACGCCTGCTTTCATTTCCTCATAGGAGAAATTGTATCAATGGATTCTCCGGCAACAACAAGAAGGATCTAGGGTGGCCACCATTGATTTTGTTACCCATTTGCAGGTTTTATTTTGTTGTCTCTGATATCATTTTTTTTTTGTATTACTTATTCAATTATTCAGTGGATTTTTTTAAAAATCGGCAAAAGTATTATCTATCTATCTATATAAATGATAGTCGGTACCAGAGATACCAAATTATGTGATGGACAGTATACCATTTGTATTTGTGAAGCAGCATAGGTTATACCAAATTTACAACAACTGAGTAAATATAGCATAACCCCGCTGCAACCAAACAACAAAGAACAGGGGATCCCAATACATGATCCAACACCCTCCCTTCATTTCTGTTAACGTATTGCCCCCCTACAAAAAGCTACCAACCCCATCTAAGATCATTTTAATTTCAACGGGTTTTAGCATCCTATAAAAGGCACAAGGAATCAGATTTACCCAACACCTCCATACAAAGAAGCCTCAGGGTCGTAATACCACTGCACAAAGGAGGATTTGAACCATTTTGTTGAAGAATGGAGCCATGACCAAACCAGAAATTTAACCTCTTGAATCAGAACTGCATTGTCTGGCCTTGCTTGCTTAAAAATAACAGCATTTTGAAGCTTCCAAATAGAGAGAATGACTGCGCTCTAAATCACCATCCAAGCTTGGGATTCAGACTTTGATCTTCCTAAGTCCATATGTTTCCAGCGATGTCCCTTAAAGTTGTTTGAAGCCACTGTCACGAAGTCAGAGGATAGACAAGTAGCATGCCGACCAAGCTTTCCGAGCCACCTCGCATAATATGAAAAGATGATCCTGGGTCTCATATTGCTGCGGGCAAAATGGACATAATAAATCATCTTGATTGACAATGATATTTCTCCTTCCAAGGTTGTCTCTTGTTGGCAATATAAATCTCATTACTTTCCAAATTAAGAATTTGACTTTATTTGGAATATTGTAGTTCCTTAGATTCAGAAAAATACTCCCTTCTTCATCCTCCACATGCTCTTGTAATCTTCATTTATAAGCCAAGGATGTTGAGTCAATCACAGAAGAGCATCCTGACCAAGCCATAAATCCATATCCTCTCTACAGACCTGCAAATTAGCCAAAAAACCATTTAACTGTAAAGTGAGTTGATTTTCCCACTCAAACATCAGCCTTTGCCATTTTAAATCCCAATGCCATGTTTCTTCCCTTCCATATACCCATATGACCAATTACATGCTCTTTTTGCTCCGAGAGTATGTATAGCCTTGGAAAGAAAACTTCCAAACTTTGCTCCTCGATCCACTCATCCTTCCAAAAGCTTATCTTATCTCCACTCCCAACTTTCCAAGATACACCACTATCAAACCATTTTTCCTCATTCCTTATGCCACAAGTTTTTTCTCAAATCTCTCCACCATAGAGATTCCCATGGAAGATCATCATCTCTCATTAAGCTCCTCCAACCACCATATTTAGATTGAGCTACTTCCCTTCACACCTCAATCCCTTTATGGTGGTTTTTGAATTTTATATTGGGGACATCCTTCCAAATGCCAATGGACATTCATCATTGTTTTATATTATAAGACCACCAAACACTGATTGTAAAAACTAACATAGATTCCTTGTAAAGATGATTTCAATGCTTTAAAAACCGTGCCAATTTTAAAAAATATTATTTGTTAGATATATGAGCAACAACCTTAATTATTAGTCCAAAAATTGAACTTGAGAATGGATGGGGCACATTTACATCTAATCCATTGTTAAATCTCATCTAATTTAAGATTGAGTCCAACTTCCTGAGTGAGTGGTGATACTTGAGAGCTGTGTGTGATTTCCTGGGACTGTTCTCTGAATCTGATTCTTATCTTTAATGATAACAGATTAACATCAATTGCCTGTTTGATACCATTATAATCTGCATCTAAGAGTTGATTGTCACTTCTTCCTTTGCAGAAGCTAAGCACGAGAATCACCGCGGGAATTGGAATCAGTCTGCGAATAGAAGTCTCACATTTCCAACACAACTTCCAACTAGAGCTCATTTACCTTCTATTGTTGGTACAAATAAAGATGTATCTTCAAAAAGTGAAGTTAATAGTTTCTGTATAATTCTTTGAGCATATCATATGTGATATGTCCGTAATGTCCATATTTTTGTTTCCTAGAACCACATGAAAAATATTACTTTCTCCTTTTCCTTTTCCTTTTCCTTCCTACCTCTAATGATCATTTGAGGAATATTACTTTATGATTGCATGAGAAATAAATGTTACAAATCCCTCCAATCCTAAAATAACTTATATTTTGTCACACATGAGGAATGGTGACATATTTAATATTTTAATTCATATCCTGTTTGGACATATTCTTTTCACGTAGAAAATGGTGAATCTTGGCATCCCAGACTAACATTCCAGCACCTGATTACATGCAATCCAATCACAAGGTAGATCAATTATGTGATTTTGACATTTCTGAATTTTCCATAGAATATTAGATAATATATATATTTTCTAATAGATAGGATGGTGGGGTTTCTGTAAGTTCAACTACAGCAAAACTTGCCAATCCCAATATTCGATTACCAGGAACAAGTTCAGCAAATTCCAGTGCTTCTTCAGCTGCACTTGGTCAAAAGAAATTGTATGTAGAATCCCAGACAGGAAAGTCCACTTTTCAAAATCTTTTGGAGCCAATGCTTCCTCAACTTCCTGGAATTGCTCCTTATAGAATTGTCCTGGGAAATGTTAAGGATAAGGTATTGCTTCTAATTTATTCTGGTGATAAATACTTGGAAAAAAATGATTCCATCAATGCTGGTATTTAATGTCTTTTAATTGTGTGAGAAAAAAAAATTATGCATTCATGTTGTTGGTCTATTTGACATTATTGGCTTTATACCGTGGCACATGCTTGATGAGTTCCTGGCATTTGTGCATCATTTGTAAAGGTTTCAAATGATTGCTAAATAGATAGATATGTTTGATCAAAAAAATGCACAAGAGAAAAACAAAAGAAAAAAGTCATGATCCCTTCATTTCTTGTGCCTTTGATGGCTGGAAGTGATATAAGTCATTCCCTTAATTCATATCTTGTTTGGACATTTTAAAAAAATGAATTTTTTTATAGTTTCATTATTTAAATTTAATTAAGATTTGAAATTTTTAAACTCTTTCTATTTAATTCAATTATTACGATAATCAGCATAATAACAATTAGTTAATATTTTTTATAGAAAATAATAGTTTGATTCTTTGGCACACCTGACTCAGAATGGATAGAAATTTTTTTTTGAAGCATGACCTGACTCAGGTAGCTAGCTTTGTTCTAAATGTGTGATGTTAGTAATTAATTAGGATTTATCAGTCTTTGGTTTATAGTTAAATAGTTGTTAAGTATGAAACACATTTTTTGGCCTTTTATTTACAGTTATATGCTTAAAGCTTCTATTTTGCATAATTTTGGTTGTTAGTTTTATTCTGAACATGAGGGTTTTTCCAGTTCTATCAAGATTTATCAAAGCCAACAAAAGCTCAGGAATGTATAAATCTGATGTTGCAAATTGATGGGAGGTATCATGCCCATTACAATTGTTAGCTGGTAACTGGTTTATCATGTTTGATGTACTTTGTGCCCTTTGCTGTGTATCTGAGGGCTGAGGCTGATTACTTGGTCTCATTTGTAGTTTGCAACTGAGGTGTTTGATGAAATGCTTGAATGAACTTGGTATTTCTTTATGATAAAATTCATTTTATTTTTTATGTTTGTGGTTTGGTGTTTGACAAACACGGCATTCCTTGCTCTGTGAATCATTATTTACAAGTGTTTATTTAGTTTAATGAGATTGATGATCTTATGTCCTTTGATTTTTTTGTTTATTTCCTTTAAAGTTCTTAGAAGCACACATAACTTTCAACTAAGAGATTTCAGCTATTTCTTCAGGTACTTGTGGCCTGTGGGATTCATCACATACAGAAAGATAAGGCAAGTCTCTCAGTATCTCTAATAGAATAAATACCAGGTTTCATTTCATGCATAAAGAAAATTACATGCTTGTCTTGAAAGCCATTGAGAACTTTTCAACTTACAAATGATAGATTTTTCTAGATTTTCCACAAGTATACTACTTGAAGCAAAAACTGATAATTACTTCTCAGAAGTTTTGTCAATACAAGACAACAAACTGTAATTCCATATAACCAATATGATTCACATGATTCAGTGATTCCTTAATTTTTGTTTCTTTTTTTAATCTTTCATCAATTCTCACCAAAGAAGTTGAAAAATTAGATATTCTTAAGTTGTTAAATGAAAAAGACCTGAAGCAGCACTACTGAATGCACTCTATTATATTTCAATAACTCCGTAGGGAGTTCCGACCACTCATCCAAATCAAATGTGACCGTGATATTGGGAAGGTTTTTGAGGTTGTTGATGGCTTGATGCTCAAGGATGGGTATGTATACAAGAAAGTATCTCCGAATTCATTAAGTTTATGGGGTGTTATGCCAACAGAAGAGGAGCTGTTAAAGTTTGGGCCTTCTGAAAATAATGAATCAAATGATTTAGAGTGACTCTCTCAGCTTTATGGTGACAAGAAGAAAAAATGGGTTATAAGACCTGATAAGGGAGGTGGTGGGAAAGGACTCGTCCATCAGGTTCTGGTGTGGGAAATGGTTTTGGACTTTATGATTTAGTTTGTTTTGGGTAAGTCTTTATTTTACCTAGCTAGCATTCATAGTGATGTATGAATTATTTCTTTCACGCGTGTGTGCCCTTGTACCCCCACACTCACACAAATACATGCACATACAAAGATGGATATACAGGAGACATGCATATGCACACACATGTACATACCTGCACATGTCATCCTTGACAAATCTTTGCCATTGAAGTACATTCATAACATTGTATGAATTATTTCTGTCTCTAATGTGCATGCATATGCACATACCTGCAAGTTCTTACACATATCTTCCTTCCTAACGAATCTTTGCCATTGCAGTAAGAAGGACTTTGGTGTGATAGTAGGCATGGATAAAGTGATATCTACAAGGTATAGCATTCATCCTCATTTGTTCCAAACTTTTCATTGAGTACCTGTTATTTTGGAAAGTTCTTTCCTAATTTCCCTGTGATTTTGGATAAGGTATAGCATTCAGCCTTATGCAATTTCATTTGTTACAAACTTTTGATTTTGAGTAAATGTTATTTTTGGAAAGTTCTTTACTAATTTCCCTTTCTATTATAGATTCTAAAAGAGGGTTCAGATGGACCTGTTGCTATAACTATTGAACGACATGAAATAGAGTGGGTTATTTGATTTGAAACTTACTGCCCTTGATCACATTTAAATTATGATATTGTGTGATTTCTGCACTGTACCAGTATGAGTATGGATGGTAGTATGACAACCTTTCAAATTCTGATATTGTGTGATTCTGTATTAGATCACATTTAATAATTATATTTCTGTTCATTTTTTCTATTTTAAAAAAATGTAATAGAAAAAGTGCATTTAGTGATATATATTATGTAATACTTCCATTAACATTTTTGCAGAAATATAATTAGATAAATTTATCAATGGATTCCAAACCAATACAATAAAAAACCTTTGCTGCATGGCATTGAATCAAAACACTTTGCAACTCCCAACTCATGTTCTAGGGTGTTGCTACAGAAATTTTGGATGGTGGGGTCATGAAATTTAAGGCTCATTCTAGACCAAAAAAATTGGATGCTGAGTTATTTTTTCAGAACTAAATGATCCTGATTTTTAGGTTGACTACTGGGAAACTTGGAATTTGTTTCGTCTGCTGTGTGAGCATCATAGTCAAACTGTCAGTTGCACTTGATATTCTGTGAGTATTCTACACTTTAGTCCTTTCATCATTTATACTTCGTTTACTCTGATATGGATTTTGTGGCTGGATTTTTGTTCCTTATTCCTATATTTGTTTTTATAATTGTGGCGTGTTATCACACCTTAGTCCTTTCATATATTTATTCAGCGTGTTATCACACCAAAGGTATATTCTCTTAGGACCTATAGTAGAAATTTAAGTATTATAAGCCTCGAGGCAATGGTATACGTTTATCTCATCACATATATGTTAATGACAAAAATATGTGAAGTTGCTAAAATCAAGAATCTTTTGTCATCTATATTCAAATAAGTCCAAATGCACAATTATTCTTTGATCTATATTGGCAGTGATATTTAAGGTAGTTAAAGCTAAGTTTATAATGAAAGAGGAAATATAGTTTTAACTGAAAAATATTTCTTTAAAGAGTTTCCTGAAAGTGGAAATGTATTTAGGTAATTAATTTGATTACAAATTGTCACCAACCCATTGAAATGAATCAAAACTTAACTATATGATTGAACTTTCAGGCTGGCTTGATCGCAACTCATGGCATTCTGCTGTGTCCTTCAGACCAACCCAAAACACATTATACCTTCTTGGAAGGAACTGGGAGCACGCATTTTTGTTAAACAATAATGTCTTGCTGTTAGAAGTCAAAATGAAGACGGTAGAGCTTATATATGCATGTGTAATAGGGTTTTGATATCATCACAATAGTTGTACTGTTTGTCTCACCTGTAGTTGCCCTTGAATGGAAAATTCAGTATTTCTATACTATTTCACTTGATAATTGTATACATTAAGTGACGGGTAGGCTCTCTCAGCTTCTCTTTCTTTCGAACGGATTAACTTCCTTTGCTTTGATTCTTTATTTGTCTTCTTTTCTGTTGCACAAGATAAACTCATATAGTCTTATCTGATCTTTCATCTGAAACTTTTATTCTGCTGTTAAATTTGTATTGGTTTATTATCATCTCCATCTTGGACCATTTTGTTCTTATGTTGTGTCTCATTGGTATTACATGTACTTATTTGCTTTTCTGGATTCAGGCAAAGAAAATATTTCCAACGGGCATTTGTGCTATTATAAGGTATCTCAATCCATTGCTTTTATCCTAATTAATTATTCTTTGGTTTTGAAATTGATAATTGTTCTTTTAACCCCCTGTGTGTTAGATTGTGCTAATTTTGGTCTAATCCCTCTATGCTTGCGGGAAATTTTGGTTTGCAGTTCTGCAATGCTCTGCTTTTATTTATGTGCTTATCTCTGGAGGAAATCCCCCGCCTAAGAAATTGAAGGCATCTGTCAGCACTGCATGATGAGATAGTCAAGGTTATGCTAGCCTATATAGAATATGGGATATGATATCTTATTTATCTGTGAATTGAAATAAGTTTTGGATGTAAATCTGATAATTTATAACTATAATTTTTTATATCATAATCTTTATTTTCAGTCCATTTTAGTTGTATCTGCAGAATTGGGCTACATTTCTGGTCCACATGTGATGTATTGGATATTCAATGATTTCCAATCGAAATGGATTCAGCTTAGGGATTCATACATACAGATTTGTCAAGGTCAATTATGTTAAAATTATAATTTTTTTCAGGTTTAGTAAAAATTATATTTGTATTTGTAGGTTAAATTAAAAATTATATATATATATATTTACAGGTCTAATAATTTTCAATAAATTCATAAATTTTTATTTAAAATTATAATTTTTATTTAAATCAATGATTTTTATATGTAAAAAATATTTTAATTATTAGATCAAAATTAATTGATATAAAATTTATTATGTAAATTTATGTGTATTAAATATATATTAAAAAATTTAGTGTTATATATATAAACATTATTTATTTTTTAATATAATTAACCTATTAGTTCAGTTGGAACGAAAAATATTGGTTTATTACTCGTGACTATTTAGGGTAACAAGATTAATATTATACTCCGAGCAATACATACTCAACCAAACAACATTAGCTAAATGAAAAAACTCTAATTAATTTTAGTATGAAAAAAAATCCCGTGCTTCTGCCCAACAATTTGTTTGAGATTAAAATAAATTATTGAACGTCACATGAGGCTAGAAAATTTATGCTCAATATAAATAATTTCTTGCAAGCTTAAGGAAGGATAGGCCTTGCTTTCGGTATCTTCTTTTGAAGATGAGCAGCAGAAATTTAAAGGAAGACGCCAGTCTCCTTATATTTTCCATGCGTAACTTTTTATTTTTTTTATTGTGCCTTTATATATTAAGTAATGACCGTAGCTAAGCACCGTGATTGAGTTGTCTGGATAAAAATATTCTATATACAAAATAGTACGGTCACATGTCACTTGACAACTACTACCATAAATGCAATTATGCACAAGCAAAATAGAAATAACTTAATGGTACAAAGCAACAAAAATGCTTGGTTAAGCAAGCAAAAGATGCAAAGAAGGATATAGCAATGGAGCAGTTTTTAATTTTTACATTTCGTCATTAATTATAACTTTTGCTTTAAGAATATTTCATATTTTTTTATTAACTCTAGAAGACATCTTTTACATTTTGTTCTATCTAGCTACATAAAAGTGTACTTTCAAGACCCTGTTAGATTAATGTTGATTTATTTTTGTTCATGTGAATATTTGTTGGTAACTGGTATGAGTGAGCTTCTTGCAAGCATGAAAAAATATTTGGTGTTTAATTACGTTCAGTTTGTACAACCAATTCTATCTTGTGTCATCCTCTTACCAATCTGTAATTTGCTGATCCAAAATTATATCATCCCAAGAATGTTAAAGTTGATCTTGCTGGTAAATTGATCTTTTATTAAATTTTCATCCCAAGAATGTTATAAGACAATCAAAGTTAATTAATTTAAATTACTTTATAAAAAATATCATAAATAATTTCTTATAGAATGAATCTAGAATTTTGAATGAATTTGTCAATTATTTATTTTAATTTCTTAATTTAATTTTAGGTTTTTTTAAAATATAAGAAAGAGATAAAAGTTAAAATTAAATTATAAAATTATTTTTGTTTCAAATTTTTTTTAAAGTACTTACTAATTATATCATAATGTTAATTAGTTTTAATTTCATTTTTTTAT
>PYAF01005505.1:218533-230307 GCA_007407185.1 Glycine tomentella
TGGAAAAAAAGTTTTATTTTGAAAAGTATTTAACATAGTTATATATTAAATAATCATCAATATTTTTAATTAAATATATTATTTAGTTTTAAACTTTTTATCATATAAAATAATTGATAAAGAACATTATAATACATTGGTGACATTTTTTAAAAATAAATATTTTTATTTTATTCTTTAAATTTAATCCACATTTTGGAATTTTAGAATTTTCTTATTTAATTCAATTCTTACAATAATAACTCTAATAACATTTAATTAATATATTTATTATAATTTTTTTTATTCTTTAGTATAGGACAACCAAAGTTAATTAATTTAATTTACTTAATAAATAATATTATAAATACAATATTTTTAGTTCTGATAGAGATAAAATATTTTCTTTAACCAAACACACTAAAACAATTCCCTAATCATAAAATCAATTCTATTCACTGCAAAATTGATTTTAAGAAATTATAGTTTATATTACATTAAAAACCAGACCGGAGACAAACAACTTTTTGTGTCAAATATTTGGTTATGATTAAATTAGCTTTTGGACACTAATTTGTGTTCATACACTTTTTAAATATTTTGTGTTGATTATCAATTTTTTTTTTTTGTATTACTGAAAGTCTTTAACTCAATAATTTTTAATCATTAAACCTTAAAATTATTTTATACAAATCTAGCATAGCACGACGGAGCGAAACGGAGTCGTCCCGTGCGTATGCGCACGGGTACTAATACTAGTTGAATATAAAACTGTTTTGAAATTGAGTTAAAAATCAATCCAATTTCATTTTTATTAAATGCGTTTTATTTTGAAAATTATATTTGAAAATAAAAAATCAATAACTTGCCATCACTTTGAACGAGGCTTTAATTTACCTTTGCAATGATGCTTTTGCTAACCCATCAATGTGCTTGCTCTCGTCAGAGTGGTAGATGGAATGATTTGATCCTTATTACGTGATAAAGTAGTTTTTCTTCGTTTCTACATTTAATTTATAATTCTCTATTGTTGAGTGTAAAAGGTTGGTGAACTTTTTCTCTTTTCTTTTTTATTTTCTGTTCAACAAAGATATAAGTATACATACTTATAAGTTGTAATTTAAACCAAATATATTTGCATCAATGAATATAGCCCAATTGAGTGAGTTATTGTGAATAATATTTGTGTTTTATTCTTATGAATAAATAAACTGCAAACATATTCATAATGTTTGTTTTTTAGTTTTCAAAATTTTTTTCTTCTTACTCAATTACTCCCTACGTTCTCATTTATAAAAAAAAAAAAACTGATTTTTTTTCAACAATAGCCAAAGCATATATTAAAAAACGTAAGCCAGGTACAAGTGGTACCAAGCCAAAACACGAACCAATAAAGTAACCAACCCACAGCCAACATATAAAGCTAATGAGTCCAAAGTCTGCACGTAAATTCTAAAACACCAACCACTATTACAAAGGCCAAAACCTGTTATATCTCACCCCACATCAGTCATTGCATTAAACCTGATTTTGCAACAAGCACATTGACCCCCCTCTTCCTTTTATATACTCGATGCCTTTGAATTTGATATATAGTGAATGAGGTTGAGAATCAATGATGAGAGCGGATAAATAAAACCTTTTTTCATGGAATGATAAATGCCCTATTTTAGAACAAATCAAACTTATAATACGACACTTATCTTTTGATCTTAGTTAAATTGCTTATAAACTAATCCTAAACCTAGTCAATTTGAATGATATACTTCTGTAAATGTTGTTTTTCATATTTTGGAAAGACTAGTCCAATCATGTGTGTATTTTGATAGGTTCCAATGACATCCGAAGTTTTCGAAACATTAAAGCTAACAAAAAATGGCATATGGATCAAAACTGGGGGTGTCAGAAGCAACAAGGCCCAAGCCCAAGACCTTTCTTCATTGTTAAGCTTTTAACTCGCCCAGGCGACCAGTCCATGTGCAAATGGCTCGCCTATGTGAGTGGCTTTCTTTAACACAGAGGCATTTAACTCGCCCAGGCGAGTGGCAGAAGGCAAAAATGCTCGCCCAAGCGAGCTGCAAGTTCCAAGGAGATAAACATTAGCTCGCCCAGGCGAGCAAACATAGGCAAAATCACTTGCCTGGGCGAGTGGAAGCAGACAGGAGCCCAAAACCTATAAATAGGCATGCAAGGCTTAAGAGAATGATTCCAAATTCAAAATTTCTTCTTCCTTGAACGAAATTCTGAGCCTTTGTGAGTGAAATAGCTTAGGTTAAGTGTTAGGGAGAGTGAGAGAAGTGAGAATTAGTGTGGAGACTCTGTCGGAAAGAAGCAGTGATGATTTCCTTCATCAATTCTTCCCGTAAAGAGGTGTTCTTCGCAATGGTTTGCTAGCTTCTCTTAAAGGATTGTATGCAATCTTCTTAACCCTATGTCTCTCTTTTAATAATTATTTATGCATGAATCATTTCTATTCCTTATTAGCCTACTTTGTTTAATGATGCACATGATTATGTTCAGAGATGTGATAGTTGCCAAAGAACAGGGGGCATTTCCAGAAGAAATGAAATGCCATTACAAAACATTCTGGAAGTTGAAGCTTTTGATTATTGGGGATAGATTTCATCAGTCCATTTCCATCGTCCTATTCAAATGAATACATTTTTTTGGCTATGGATTATGTGACTAAATGGGTAGAAGCAATAGCTGCACAAAAAGTTGATGCAAAGACAATTGTTTGCTTCTTAAAGAAAAATATTTTTACAAGGTTTGGGACACCACGAGTATTGATCAGTGATGGAGGATCTCATTTTTGCAACGTCCAACTTAAAAAGGTCCTCCAACATTACAGTGTCAGACATAAGGTGGCTTCACCTTATCACCCCCAGACCAATGGGCAAGCTGAAGTCTCCAACAGAGAAATCAAGAAAATCCTAGAGAAGACAGTTGCCCAATCAAGGAAAGATTGGTCTCAAAAGTTAGATGAAGCTTTGTGGGCATATAGGACAACATACAAAGCTCCTACAGGACTTACAACTTTCAAATTGGTTTATGGCAAATCTTGCCATTTACCTGTTAAATTAGAACATAAAGCATTCTGGGCATTGAAATTTTTAAATTTTGATCCTACTTCTGTAGGTGAACAAAGAAAGCTCCGGCTGTATCATCTGGAGGAATTGAGATTTTCAACTTATGAAAATTCTAAACTTTATAAGCAAAAAGTTAAATTCTACCATTATCAAAAGCTTTTAAAAAAGAATTTTCATCCTGGGCAACATGTTTTGTTATTTAATTCTAGATTAAGATTTTTTCCAGGTAAGTTGAAATCCAAGTGGTCCGGACCCTTTACCATCAAGGAAGTAATGTCACATGGAGCTGTAACCCTTGAAAGATCCATCCACAAAAAGAACTTGGACTGTAAATGGTAGCAGAATCAAACACTATTTGGGTGGTGATGTTGAAAGACTCACCACTGTGGTACAATTGCAAGAAGTTTGAGCTACAAATGCGTCCAACTAAGATGACGTTAAAAAAGTGCTTCTAGGAGGCAACCTAGTACATTCTAACCCTTCTTTTTATATATATGCTTTATAATTTTACTTAATATTTTGCTAAAATATAAATATAGATTAGCTAGAGTAAAAATAATTAGAAGTTAAAACACTATTTCAATATTTGTTAATATTAAAAAAAAAGGTTTAACTCGCCCAGGCGAGTGCACCATGAACAAAATACTCGCCTGGGCGAGCATGGGTCTGCACCATGAAATCAGAAGGTAAAAACTCAAATTTTTCTCCCAAACTACTTTCACTTTCACTCTCCTTTTGCTAAGACTACACCTTCTGTTCTTCTTCCTTCCCAAAACTCGCCCAAGCACTGCCCTCTTCCCCCATCTCTTATTTTCTGGAATTTCAGGTAAGTGTTTCACACTACTTGAATTGCACATATTTTCATTTAAACTTTCTTGCCCTCATTTTAATTGTAGTTAAAGTTTTTGTTAAAATCTCTAAACTTAAGGTCAATATGTCCTTAGATCATTTTGCTGTTTAAATTCTTTTGTGAATTGGTCTGAATACTTATTCTATAAATATCTCTATTCATCTTCTTGTTTCTGAAAATTTTGGTACAATATATGTGCAAAATTTACTCATTTTCACATGCCAAGATGTGTGCACACCAACTGTTTGGTGAAATGCCACAATGAAAAACAGCCTTGATTTACTCCTATTTAATGCACAAAAATTGTTCCTTACTTGTTTTAGAAAGCTTCAATGTATGATATTGCTCATGATTAGACTTAGACTTCAAGCTTGAGTTACTCATTTTGATCCTTTGTGCTTGATTTACTCCTTTGTGCATGACTTGGAATTTTCACTAAAATGTCAAAGATTACATGCTAAAAAGTTTCCAGCACTTAGGTGAAGCAAAACAGTGGAGTAGTATGTATCAAATTATCCCAAAATGTATTGACATGATTCGTGACATGTGCATTTGAAGGGCTGAAAATTGATAGCACACATTTTCAATGGTTAAATGAATGATTCATTACTTCTATGATGTCATCTATATGCTGTTTGAACTAATTTGCTTACAAAGATATTATCATATTCATTTTGGTTCAAATATTGAGATATTTTCAGATGGCCCCCAAAAAGCTTCCTGCTAAAAGGGATAGGCACGCACGAGAAGGATCCAGTTCAGACCTTCCTGAAGACTTCATATTTGATGAGCAGAGGCTTCGGAGTAGAGAACACCAGCAACGTTTTGAGATAATAAAAAATTGGTCGTTTCTCAAAGAAAGAAAAGTTCAATTGATGGATGAAGAATACCCTGAATTCACAGCGCAGCTTAACAGGCGCAAATGGCGACAACTAGCCACTCCGATGCACAAATTTGATCTAGCAGTTGTCTTAGAGTTCTATGCTAATGGGTGGCCAATTGACGAAAGCATTCGAGACAAGCGTTCTTTTGTAAGAGGCCAGTGGATCCCCTATGATGCTGATGCAATCAACCAATTTTTAGGAAATCCACTTATCTTGGAAGAAGGGCAACTCTGTGAATACAATGATTTCCATATAAACAACAGAACCTTTAATGGTATATACTTGTTCCATATTCCTTTCCTATTTACCTTTACTTGGTCTCCCCTGTTCGGTACCTTCAAGCATAGATAAGCCGACGCCGCCGAATATAGGCCATCTGCGGTTCACATCCATTTCCAGCAATCCTCAACCTTGGAGTCCAACAACTTATCCTCCAATACATCTTGTAACAAATGAGACAGTTCTGAAAATGAATGGAACACTTCAAAACAACCAAGAGGGGGGGTGAATTGGTTGAACCTTGGTAAATTAAAATTTTCAAATCAGAGTTTTTCCACAGGATCTTTATCACTTTAAAATGTTTTGAAACCAAGAATCATTTATTCAATCAAATTCCTTTGTCAAGAAATCAATGAGCAATACAAAACTTTCTGTTCAAACAATTTGAATCACCACCAAAACAATTGAGAGATGAAGAGATAAAGCTTAGCCACAGATTTTTATACTGGTTCACTTCAAACACTATGAAGCTACATCCAGTTCTTCCACTCAACACTAGAGTAAAGTTCCACTATTGCAAAAATATTCTTACAAGATATTACAAGCCTCTCTTTATCAACCCTAGATAAAGATCAGAAGTCTAAAACACTATTAGACCCTTAGAGACCAAACCCAAAACTGAGAACACTACTTAGCTTCCCTTAGAGAAACACTATCTCTAATCATGTAAGAAAACCCATTTACAATAAGAATTCAATTAAAAGAATTAGACCTTCAAAGAATAAGGAAAGATTTCACCTGATAATCCAAAGAACATATGCATGTGAATGATTCAATCAGGTTGAAAGAAAGATTACAGACTCAATCCATTCCTTTCCTTAAGCTTTGAAAACCAATGATGCTTCACTCTTCAAATCAATAACCCATACGAATTTGTGAAGCCTAAATGTGTTTTAGAAACTCAAAAAACTCACTAAAGAAAGCTTATGAACGTTTGTGATTGCCCAGTATTCGAAAAATTCAATATTACAAAGAACAGGGCTATGGGTTCTATTTATAACAACTTTCTAACTGAAAATAATCGATTAAACACGCTCCTGTAATCGATTATTTCCCATATGTAATCGATTAATTCAAGAATGTAATCGATTAAAATGCTCCTGATATGTTCAGGGTTTGAGCTATGAACAATTTAATCGATTATTCCGTGGAGTAATCGATTAATCCAAACAGTCATGTTTTTCTAGATACACTATGTAATCGATTACAAAATTTGGTAATCGATTAAGCCAGTCAGTACCCTATTCTCAAATGTACTATGTAATCGATTAAAACGACATGTAATCGATTAAACCAGCATAACATGTTTCTCATAGGCATAGATGTAATCGATTACGAATTTTTGTAATCGATTAAGGTAGTCAGCATGATTTTCTTATTTAAGCCTATGTAATCGATTACAATGTTTTTGATTTGTTTTCCAGAAGGTACGAAGAACAAAATAATCGATGCTATCAATGTTGTAATCGATTAATGCAGTAAAACATCATTTTTCCAAAAACTTAGCTTTTTAAATGCCTTACTTGTTAATTGCTTTTACTTAGACCTTTAATCTAACAATCCTAGATGAATGATTGTGCATGATATGCTTTTGGATTATCATATTACACAACTTCCCTTTTACATTAATCAAATTGATCTTCATGGCTTTTTGACATTTTTCCAATGAGACATATTGAAAGCACAAAACCACCAAAGCTTGATCCTTGTTTATTCATGCATGGTTCCTCTTGAATCAACAAATTCTTCTTCCCATACAAAGAGTACCCTTCTCTATTCCCATCTCCAACACCAACTACCATCCATCCACTCCCTTAGATCACTTTCAAAGCATCTTTATTTACTGCCAGGCTAAACAACCTAGGAAATCTATCCCTTAACAAACCACCCTCCACCCAACCATCCTTCCAAAACAAAGTACCCTGCCCATTCCTCACCTTCCTACTAAAAACTTCTTAACCCAGTCTCTTCTAAGCCCATCATAACCCCCCTCATCCAACCTTCCTAACATCTTCCACCACGGTGAATGCTGATTGTGTATCCTCAATAACAATGTACCACTTTCCTCAATCTATTTTCCAAAATCTTTTCCAACACCTTGTACATACACCCAATTAAAGAGATTCGTTTATACTTTGAAATCTTGTAAGAGCATTTCTTCTTTGGGATCAACAAAATAAATAAATAGTTTGTCCCTCCAGGTAGCTTTCCATTTTGATGAAATTCCATTAGAAAATCACATAAATCTTTCTTCATCACCTCCCAAAACTCTTTTAATAAGCAAAAATTAAAGTCATCGGGTTCAAGACTCTTAGAATTCTCACAATCCCATATTGCCATTTTTACCTCCTCCTCTGGAAAAGTTTCAATGAAACTGTCTTCATGTACCCCTTCTAGCTAATTAAATTTCAGTTTCAAGTTCTCTACTTTCAAAGTTGGTCTCTCAAAATGCCTTTTAAAGAATTGTCGAACATATTTCTTCATGTTTTTCGGTTATTGGAAAAATTGATCTTTTATCTCCACACTTATCATTTCATTTCTCATCCTTCTATGCTTCAAATACCCATGAAAAAAATTAGAATAGCATCCCTTAACGAATTACTTCTTGATCTTTGCTATAGTTCATTGCATCACATTTTAGATAACTTTGCCACATTCTAAAAACACTCCCTTCTAGCTTCCTTTCCTATTCATTTAGCACCTCACTTGACATCCCAACAGTTTAATTCTTTTTTTTGCTTGTTTTAGTTTCCTTTTCGAATTGTAAGATTTCAACTTTATCTACCCCTTCAGTTTATACTTTATAGCCTTCAATTTCTCCTTCAAAATAAAAGCACTCCACCCTTCAAATTTCAACAACTTCCATTGATCTCTAACATAATCTCCACACCCCTCCACTTTCCTCCATGAATTCAATAGGCCAAGTACTCAACCATGCCTTAGAGACCAAGAATTTGTCCAATCTACTCATGGTTGATCCATCCTCCCTATACCATGTGTATTTGCGACCTACCAATGGTAGACTCATCAAACCCGCATCCTATATAATATGTGAACATGAACATCTCTTTCCTCCTCAAGTGAAATTGTACTCCTTCACTCTCTTCCTCATAGCAAACAACGTTAAAGTCACCCACAAAACACCACCTCTTACCCCTTATGACTCTTTTAAATTTTACAATCCCATCCATCCCACCCCTTTTTCTTCCTACTCAACTCACAAGGATTGTACACACTGACAATGGCCACCTGCACTCTATTCTCCCCCCAAGCCCTCATAATCCCAACACAAGACATCCCCTCAAACACCTCCCCTTTGACTTTTTAAAAGTAAATTCCAAATGCTTATTTCCCCACAACATAGAACACAATTTGTTGTATACACTTAAAAGCTTTGTTTCCTACACACATAACACATCTGGTATTTGATCAACAACTAACCTGTTTACTTCTCTTTTCTTGAGCCTTCCTCCATGGCCTCTATAATTGTATGATATTATCTTCATAAAGCAATGGTTGAAGACATCTCCTAATCACACACACTCCATTGATTCACCTTTCGATCATGACGGTTCATATCTTCTAGCATCTGTTCAACACCATCCTCCTCACCCAACATGCTAATCTCTCTCCCAAATTCCTTGACTTGTAAAGCCAACTTAGACGTCCCTTGATATAGCTTGTTTAGAGTTTTAGTTTCCTTCAATAATTGCCCTATCTGAGATTTCTTAGTATTCTTCGAAATCCCCATTCTTCATGCTTTACGACGCCCCACTCCTCCATTCATCACATTAATGGTCTCTAATTTTCATTAGAAAACTTGTTATGTTCCAAACTCGTTACACGATTGCTTCATACATCTATCACAAAAGAGTTTTCCAGCATTATCCTCTCGCAACCTCACTTCAACCTCCTTGATCCCCTCTGAACCCATTGATGGAGTGCTTTTAGTTAAATATTTTTCTATCCTTCTTAGCTTAATTGACTTCTCTTGGACTTTTATTTTTCCATTCTAATTCAGTTTTTGTCTTAGGCAAGCAAGTAGGCTTAATTGGTAATTGTAGCGTATTTTTGGATTTTATGCTCACTTGACCTATCTTTCTTGTATAGGACCTATAGAGCTCTACGAAACTCTGAATGGAGCGTTCTAGTAGTCCTTGAAAAGATAACAAAAAGACCTACAAGTTTGTCAGAAATAAGCCGAGCCTAATTCTTCCATTTGGAGTGTCATTTTGGGCTTCGAAGTCAGAATCACTGCACTTATATTTTAGGCTGCGAATTTGATTTTTATGGTTGTAAATAGTAAATAATTAAAATTGATGGGTTTGTTCATGACCCATTCTTTCCTTTAGACTTAGTCACTTTATATTAGTGACATTGGATAGACTCATTACATTACATTACATTAGCAAAAACAGTTTTTAACATTTCTCTTTTTAAGTTTTTAGAATCAAAACCTTTGCTCTTATTTTCTCTCAACTGTTCTTTCTTGTTCTTCATTTTCATTTTGTTGTTCTTCCATTTTCATGCAATTATTCCATGGGGCTTTCACTGATGATGATCATGGAAGGCTAAATACTCAATCAATCCAAGGATCCAACCCAAGCACAAGGAGAATTTGAGTTATGGTTTGGTATTTCGAATTCTATTTGAATGTTCACTTTCTTCTTCAATTGCTATTCTGTTTTCATGATTATGAATGCGTTTAGGATTGAAAGCGGATTAGGTTATGGATTCATTTCCTAATTTTGAATATTAATCACAGATTAATTGGATGATATTTCAGTTAGGGTTCTGATTTCAATCAATTTAGGGGTTAAGTCGATTAAATTGCTTCTAATGAGATTGAACAAACTTTCATAATAGGATAAATTTATGAGAATGATGATGATTCGAATAGCTTGGTGAGGTGAATTGGATTGATGCTTTTAATCTGTTTTACATTACCTCTTTTCAATTCTGTTAGTTTTTGTGTTGTGCTTTAATCTTAGTTTACGTTTTTGCAAGTTTTACTTACGCATATAAACTGTTCGATAAAAATCCGCTCTTACTGTTATTAGTGAGTTGAAGTTAGAACCATATTGATAGTGTCTCTGAGTCGACCTAGGTTAATCCTGTGCTACAAAATTAGTGTAGTTAAATTTTTTGGAGCATTGCGGCAAACACTTATCATCCACCACTTTACCACCTTGTGTACCTAAATCTTTCACGAAATCCATTGACTCCATCTCCAGATGTAGTTCTAATTGTTCCTTGCCATACTCCACCTCCAAGTTAATAATTTTCTAGCCCTCATTCCTTGTAGGCTCTACCACGTTCAACTAAAATTTTCCCATATCCCTTTCACACACCTACCCTCATTCGCACTATCGTCTTCCACAACAAAAGATTGACCTCCTCTTGACTTGTTGACCTCTTGGGTAAAGTTAATCAATGTATTTTGCACCATCCCCACCTGTGTTCCCTCTCAATCCACTCCTTCACCACTAAATACATGGCACCATTGGGTAATAAACTACCCTCTTCCAACCCTACAATGTCTTTCAATGTGTGCACCCCCTCTTGGCCCCTTTCAGCTGATGATATCCCCTCCCTTCACACCTTCAGATGCCATTCGAAGTCCCTCCTTCAATCCCTAGGGCCTACTTTCCTTGTTGATGCAATCTAAGCCTATCGCCCCTTATACATCCCCATCCCTATCCTCGTGTAGACCTTCATTTACTAGGCCATCATCAAGGCCCTACCCTGCTTGATTCAAGTGAAGCCAGGCATCAATGAACAAAGATCAAAGGCTTAAGTGTTTTGTGCTTTCAACATGCTCAAGGACAAAGTACCAAGAAAAGCTTGAATACAAATTTTTTATTAATGTAAAAGGAAGTTTATGATCTGATAATCCAATTGAGCATATCATGCATGAATCATTCATCTAGGATTGTTAGATTAAAAGGATTAAATAAAGGCAGGTTATAAGTAAGGTTTTCAACTAGCAAAGTTTTTGGAAAAATGAATCCTTACTGCATCAATCGATTACAAACTTAATGACATTGATTATTTTGTTCTTTGTGCCTTTAGAAAACAAATCATGATCATTGTAATCGATTACATATCGAATTAATCAATTACTTAGGCTTTTTATGAAAAATGGAACTCTCTGGCTTAATCGATTACAGAAATCGGTAATCGATTACATGCATGCTTAGGAAAACACAACCTACTGTCTTAATCGATTACACATCGTGATAATCAATTACAAAGTGCATTTAGAAAATCATGTCTGACTGGTTTAATCGATTACTTCACGGAATAATCGATTATATTGTTCATAGCTCAAACCCAGAACTCATTAGGAGCATTTTAATCGATTACAGTCTTGGATTAATCGATTACATATGCTAAATAATCGATTACTGGAGTGGGTTTAATCAATTATTTTCAGTTAGAAAGCTGTTATAAATAGAACCCATTATTCTGAGGTTTGTAACTTTTGATTTTTCGAATTCTGGGCAATCACAAACCTTCTTGAGCTTTCATTAGTGAATTTTCTGAGTTACTAAACACTCTTAGGCTTCACAAATTCATATGATTGTTTGATTCAAGAGAGTGAAGCATCATTGTTCATCAAAGCATAAGGAAAGGAATGCATTGAGTTAGTAATCTGTCATTCAACCTGTTGAATCATTCATGTGCATGAAT
>PYAF01005505.1:235075-251499 GCA_007407185.1 Glycine tomentella
TTTAAGAGAAATGAAGTTTGGGAACTTGTTCCTAGACCTTCATCTCTTAAACCCATTGGCACAAAATGGGTTTTTAGAAATAAGCTTGATGAGAGTGGAATCATAGTCAGAAATAAAGCTAGATTGGTAGCTAAAGGCTATAACCAAGAGGAAGGCATAGACTATGAAGAAACTTTTGCTCCAGTTGCAAGGTTGGAAGTAATCAGGTTATTACTTGCATATGCATGCCTCATGGATTTTCAAATGGATGTTAAAAGTGCATTTTTAAATGGATACATTGAGGAGGACATATATGTTGAACAACCTCCTGGTTTTAAAGGTTTTAAACATCCAAATTATGTTTACAAACTGAAAAAGGCACTTTATGGTTTGAAACAAGCTCCTAGGCAATGGTATGAGAGGTTAAGCAAATTTCTGCTTGAACAATCTTTTACAAGGGACAATGTTGATAAAACCTTGTTTATCAAAAGGCTTGGAAATGATTTCTTAATGGTTCAAATTTATGTGGATGATATTATATTTGGTTTTACTAACCACAAGTTATGTAAGGGTTTTTCATCAGCTATGCAGAAAGAATTTGAAATGTGAATGATGGGTGAACTTATATTCTTCCTTGGACTTCAAGTAAAGCAAATGAAGAATAGTACCTTTCTTAACCAATCCAAATACTGTCTGGAAATCATTAAGAAATTCGAAATGGAAAAGAGCAAGGATGTTGCAACTCCCATGGCTACATCAACATATCTTGATTCAGATGAAAGTGGAAAGAAAGTTGATGAGTCAAATTACAGAGGAGTGATTGGATCATTGTTGTATTTGACAGCTAGCAGACCTGATATAATGCTCAGTGTTTGTTTGTGTGCTAGATATCAAGCTAATCCTAAAGAATCACACCTTACTGCTGTCAAGAGAATTCTGAAATATCTCAAAGCTACACCAAGAGTTGGTCTTTGGTTTCCAAAAGGTGCTTCTGTAAATATTATTGGTTACTCTGACTCTGATTTTGCAGGTTGCAAATTAGATAGGAAAAGCATAAGTGGCACTTGTCATATGCTAGGAAGCTCATTGATCTCATGGCATTGCAAGAAGCAGTCTTGTGTGACATTATCCACTACTGAAGCTGAATACATTTCAGCTGGAAGTTGTTGTGCTCAAAGCTTGTGGCTCAAACAACAAATGCTGGATTATGGAGTGGAACTGAATGCTATTCCTCTACTATGTGACAATACAAGTGCTATCAACATATCAAAGAACCCAATAATGCATTCAAGAACAAAGCATATTGAGATAAGACATCATTTCCTCAGGGATCAGGTTCAAAAAGGTAACATAAAGGTAAAATTCATTGACACCAATTTCAACTAGCTGATATATTCACAAAACCATTATCTAGAGATAGATTTTATACTCTTAGAAACATGCTAGGAATCCTTGATGAAAGCAACATTAGCTAACATGTTTTATTTGTAGTTTGTGTAATGTTTGAAAGCCTATATGTCATATTATGAATATGTGTTTGAATCATTTTTCAAAAAGCTGCTAAAATGCTCTGTTTCTGATAATTTCTCTATAGTAATCGATTACACCACGGGTTAATCGATTAAAATCATTAAAAATCAAGTTAGGAACGAAATTAGCACTCATGTAATCGATTACACAAGAATGGTAATCGATTATTCTTCACATTTTAAGAAATCACCTATCTCTGGAATAATCAATTACATATCGGGATAATCGATTACAGTGTTCAAAATTCCAAAATTACAACCATGTCTCACTGTAATAATCTATTACATATGAGTTGTAATCGATTACCATTCATATTTGAATTGATGCTCTCTCTGTGATAATCGATTACCACTCGGGATAATCGATTACTTATGACCCTGATACTTGGATAACTGATTCAAGCTTTAAAATAATTGATTACTTAAGCAAAGAATCGATTATTGGTCATCTCCAACCTTTGGCTAAGGCTAATATAATCGATTACCTTTGAAATTAATCGATTACCTCGTGTTTTAAAGGAAGCCAAATTGAACTGGAATAATCGATTACATTACGAAATAATAGATTATTCATGCTGTTGTATGAAATCTGACAGATTTTTATGAAGAATCTAACTGCCCAATCCGTTTTAAAACCAACCCAATGCCATTAAACTGTCACCAACAACTATATTTTTTTTAAATTATGGACGTTATGTGGCTGGTTTATGCCTATATATAGTGGATTTCAAGCCTTGATTCACTGCACCAATTCTCTTCTTCTCCTCTGCATTTCTCTGCAATTTTTCTACATATTCCCGGTGTCTAAACAGTGTCCAAACCATTCATTCTCATCATGTCTGAACCATCCTCTAAAAGGATTAGGAAACCCAAAAGAAAACCAGGTGAATCATCTTCTAATCCCCCTCAACCTTCAAATAGGCTAGATATCTTGTTCTCCTCTGAGACAGATAAAATGAATTACCTTCAGTTCAATGCCACTAAGCCTGTGGCCACTCCCAAGTACATTGAACTAGACTAGTTCATTAGGCAAGGATTCCAATTTCCAGCCTATTTAGAGTCTCAAAGCCTTAGGAGATTCCTAGAGATAAAGGGTACCTTCTACCCTGACTTAGTTAAGGTATTTTATACTTGCTTGAAGGGTTCTATGCAAGGGGACATGAGGTCCAAAGTGAAAGGAGTGACCATGCACATAACCCCTGAGATTTGGGAAACTGTGGCTGGGGTAGTTTGTGAGGGAGCCCATAGATTTGATGAAGATCCTGAGGGCTATAGCAAGATGGATACATATAGGAGTATGCTTCATGATCCTCACATGAGGCTTAGGACAAGGCTTGGCACTGGTCCAATGACTGCTGAGGACAGAATGCTTCACTATTTGATCACTTATATCATCACACCTAGAGCAACCAACCATGCCCAAGCAACTTATGAGGATCTTCAGTTGGTGTATGGGCTAAGGCATCATATTCCCATGAATTGGGCTCTAATTTTTGCAGAAATTATGCTTAAGTCCAAGAGGTTAGTCAATTACCCATTTCCCTATCCAGTCTTTGTATCTAGGCTGATTGATAATTTCAACATTGATGTTGAAAATGAGGTGATAGATAACACACTCTCCTACAATAGCCAAATCAAGGAGAAACATTTGACTAAGATGGGTATGAGGAAGACTCCAAATGGTTGGGTGATGGCTGCCCAAATTGGAGCTGCTGCATAAGGAGAAGAGATGGCTGCTGATTCAGAAGATGAGGAACAACCACAACAACAATAGCCTGCACAACCTTCTTATTCTGATTTTGAATCTTTAATGATTCAAAAGATGGACTCTATGCTGAAGCTTCAAGAAGACTTCAAGGCTGAAACCCATGAAGCCTTAGAAGATATTAGAGAAAGATTGGATGCTATTGAGGCTAATATGGATGATAGAGCCTTTGCTGAATTCTAGGATTGTTAGTTTATGGTTTTCCTAAGTTTATGTTTGGTTTATATTTCTGTTTGTAATGGACTATGTTATGTTCTGTTTTCTTTCATATTTTGTTTTAAATTTCCTTTATGTACAGCCCCATATGTTAATCATATTAATGAATTATGTTATTCCAGTTTTAAATCCGTCGTGCCTACCTTATTTTTGACTTTTAACAAGCCAAATAGGGGGAGAATTGATTAAGGGGGAGTGGTATCAAATACACTCTGTTTGCCCCTGTTTTTGGTTCAATTTTTTGCCAAAAATTTGATCTAAATGTGTGCTGAAATTTAGGGGGAGTAAAGGTGTAAAAAGGAAATCAATCAATTGGTATAATGCTTAACTGAATAATTCATGAGTTTTATATGCTTTAACACTTGGTTCTTGGCAAGGTATTGAAATTTTTACAGGTTTATAAAAGCTTGTTCATCAATGGCTTTTCAAATTGATCCCCATGTATCTGTGCTTAATTAAATTGAAGATTTGGCATGTTTAAAGCCAAAAAGGGGGAGATTGTTGATTCAAGTGAAGCCAGACATCAATGAACAAAGATCAAAGGCTCAAGTGTTTTGTGCTTTCAACATGCTCAAAGACAAAGTACCAAGAAAAGCTTGAAGACTAATTTGATTAATGTAAAAGGAAGTTTATGATCTGATAATCCAATTGAGCATATCATGCATGAATCATTCATCTAGGATTGTTAGATTAAAAGGATTAAATAAAGGCTGGTTATAAGTAAGGTTTTCAACTAGCAAAGTTTTTGGAAAAATGAATCCTTACTGCATCAATCGATTACAAAACTAATGACATCGATTATTTTGTTCTTCGTGCCTTTAGAAAACAAATCATGATCATTGTAATCGATTACATATCGAATTAATCGATTACTCAGGCTTTTTATGAAAAATGGAACTCTCTGGCTTAATCGATTACAGAAATCGATAATCAATTACATGCATGCTTAGGAAAACACAACCTACTGTTTTAATCGATTACACATCGTGATAATCGATTACAAAGTGCATTTAGAAAATCATGCCTGATTGGTTTAATCGATTACTTCACGGAATAATCGATTATATTGTTCATAGCTCAAACCCAGAACTCATTAGGAGCATTTTAATCGATTACAGTCTTGGATTAATCGATTACATATGCTAAATAATCGATTACTGGAGCGGGTTTAATCGATTATTTTCAGTTAGAAAGCTGTTATAAATAGAACCCATTATTCTGAGGTTTGTAACTTTTGATTTTTCGAATTCTAGGCAATCACAAACCTTCTTGAGCTTTCATTAGTGAATTTTCTGAGTTACTAAACACTCTTAGGCTTCACAAATTCATATGATTGTTTGATTAAAAAGAGTGAAGCATCATTGTTCATCAAAGCATAAGGAAAGGAATGCATTGAGTTAGTAATCTGTCATTCAACCTGTTGAATCATTCATGTGCATGAATTCTTGGATTATTAGGTGATATCTTTCCTTATTCATTGAAGGTGTAAAACTGTTATTTGAATTTCTGTAAAGATTAGTCTATTGTAAATTGGTTTCTTGCAAGGTTAGAGATAGTGTTTCTCTAAGGACAGTTGAGTAGTGTTCTCAGTGTGGGTTTTGGTCTCTAAGGGTCTAATAGTGTTTTAGACTTTTGAACTTTATCTAGGGTTGATAAAGAGAGGCTTGTAATTGCTTGTAAGAATATTTTTTGCAATAGTGAAACTCTACTCTAGTGTTGAGTGGAGGAACTGGATGTAGCTTCATAGTGTTTGAAGTGAACCAGTATAAAAATCTGTGGCTAATCTTTCTTCTCACCTATTCATTTCTTAATTGCTTTGTTTGTGAATCAATTTCATTGCACAAAAAGTTATATTCTGTTTTCTATTCTTCTTGGAAAAGGAATTTGATTGAATATTGATTCTTGGTTTTGAAACAATTTTTAAAGTGATAAAGATCCTGTGGAAAAACTCTGATTTGAAATTTTAATTTACCAAGGTTCAACCAATTCACCCCCCTCTTGGTTGTGTTGAAGTATTCTATTCATTTTCACTTGGGCCTAGAATGCTGTTTGGGACTTCATTCTTTGCTTAGTTCACTCCCTGCTCTTGGTTTTCACAAGCTTGATTCTTCCATAACCTTTAAACCTAACAAAATTAAATCATTCGATTGGACGAAATCTTTTCAAAATATGAAAGCATGACTTACCTTTATATAACCACCAATTAACTAGGTTTCTAGGGTTAACTTGTGAATAAATCAATTCAAAATAATGGATAAGTGCCATATTTGAATCCTATTTTTACTAAAATGTAGCACTTATATTTGGTTGGACCAAGATAGATCCTGTTGAGGGTCTGTGAATCGCCTATAAGGTGGTTAGCTTTGATAACCCTAAGATAGAGAACAGAGAGGTTTTAATGGAAAGGAATAGTGTTTCCTTTCATTCTAACGGTTAAGGATCGTTATTGATTGATTGTTTATATGCCTTATGTAGGGCGTGATAGTGACATTGCTGGTGGTTGTGACCACGAAGTCGAGAGAGCTGGTGTACCGCTGAGAGTAGGTAAACTCTTTGTTCTTGGGAGTGTTTCCCCACTGTTTGTGTTCCACCATACTCCAAAGGGAGTGATGGTTATTGTACGAATTGATGCATGTATATTGAAATTGTGTGTTACTATTTTGATTGAAATCATGTTCTTGATATACATGGACTGAGGCTATGTGTGTTGATTGATGAGATTTCTCTGGCCAGTAGAATAAAATTTGATAGACTATATATATATATATATATATATATAAGTCCTGATGTGAGATGTGCCCACATAGATGGATGAAGCCTCCTCAGGCAAAGAAAGAAAGAAAGTCCTGATGTGAGATGTGTCCATATAAATGGATGAAGCCTCCTCAGGCATTGATATATATATATATATATATATATATATATCTCTGTGTGTGTGTGTGTGTGTGTGTATGCTATGTACATGTGATAATAGACGTGATAGCTGTGATGGCTAGTTTGTAATGCCAATTTTGATATTATGTGCATGAAAGGGAACCAGGGGGAGGAAAGACCTCCAAGGACCCTGAGTTTATTGAGATTGTTATTTCACCCCTATTGGGGATTATGTTTTTGCAGGTGATGCTCAGGGAGCAGCTGATAGATCCCAGGGCAAGAGGCCCGAGCAGGGATAAATTCTATGAGAACCTTAGACATAGTGTTGGAGAGCATGTTGGCTCTATTTTTGTTTTATGCCTGTGTTTTGTATCTGATAAGGGATATGTACAGTTTTGAGACATATACTTTGTATATTATGAGAATTCACCATATATGATGTACAGTTGATGTTGTTAATGACGTTTGATGATGTCATTTTGTTTATTGCTTCCATTTTAATTATCTGTGATAATTGCTGCGCTTAACGACCATAAATCAATGTTAATGAACCGGATGCATATGGGGCGTTACAACAAGACACTTGCACAAAGGTTTCAACAGCTTCCTAATATTCTACTTAGAGGCATTATTAATAGAATTGGCAAAAGACATTAACACTCTTCATTTATCAAAATATTTGATGTTCAAAATACATATCCACCCCCTCTCTCCCCCATCCCCCCAAAGAAAAAAGACTATTTCTGATTCAACAAAGAGAATCCTGGAAAGAAGAAATGAAAGCTTCTAATGTACTATCAAATACTTAATGTCAAACAGAAGAACACATAAACTATAGGCCCAATTCTAATTAGTCAGGAATGAAGCATAAATTAGAAAACTCATAGAAACTAAGAAAAGAGAGCATAGTTGCAACACACCTCAGCAATGCACTTCTTCAACCGTTTAGTAGAGCCTTTGATGAGATACAACTGAACCCATATCTGCTAAGTTTTCCCAAATCTTCCTTGCAATAGAACCCAAGCTTCAAGTAAACCTCAAGAACTCATAAGTTCCAGCACTCATATAATTGAGGCTATTTTCAGAGTTTTAAGTTGCAGAAAATGGAAGATGGAAGAGGGATAGGGATGAAGGTGAAGATAATGGATGGCACCATGGAAAAGGATTTCTAATAAGCCTAGGAAGAATCACCACAATAGCATTGGGAAGCCATTGATAAGACTCAGAAGTTCTTGAACAAGAACAAGAGAGAAACTTTCACAACAATTTTCAGAAATTGTATTGATCAACCAAAGTTAGTTACATTCAGTTTTGGCACTTTATATAGGCCATGAAATTACAAGCTAAATGACATTAAATGTAAGTAAAATACAAATTGAAATGAAGCCTAAATGAAGCTTGAAGTGCAAGCCTTCAACAAGTGACCTTTGGCTTCCCAAACAGGTGCAGAGTAGCTTTAAAACTGGTTTAATCGATTAATTCGCTATTGTAATCGATTAAATTAGTGAAATAATCGATTACTCTAGTTATTTAATCGATTAAAGCAAAATGAGCTTATTCCTATTTGCAACAACTAAAAACTGGTTTAATCGATTAATTCGCTATTGTAATCGATTAAACCAATGAAATAATCGATTATACTAGTCATTTAATCGATTGAAGCAGAAAGATCTTTTTTTTCTGCTTGCAACAAAAATTGTTGTAATCGACTACAAGGCCAAAATAATCGATTAAAATAGTAACAACCTATTTACAAATGTTTTATTGAATTTCTTCTAACAAATGCTGGAATTTGTTGAATTAAATTGAATTTGAGACATCAAAATCCAGCTCTTATCATCCTTGATATGGTGTGCAACTTCATGCTTGCCCAAATTAGCTTGAATATGGTCTTGAAGTGCTTGAGTCCTAGCTCGTCATTGGTCCATTAAAGCTCACCAAAGGAAGTGTTTCAAGCTCTCCTTCTAGACCTTTGGCTTGTCTTGGACTTCCATCATTCCTTCCTTCTTGGAAAGAACTTGACCTCAAGTTTGTCTCCTCACTTGTACCTACATCATACAAAGAAAGATCACAAACATTGGAAGTATTAATCACACCATACTCACTAGGCAATTCAAGTTTATAAGCATTGTTGTTGATCCTCTCTAGAATCTTGAAAGGTCCATCTCCTGTAGGTTGTAGCTTAGATTTCCTTTCTTGAGGAAATCTATCCTTCCATAAATGAAGCCACACTAAATCTCCTTCATCAAAGATCACTTGCTTCTTGTGCTTATTGGCTTGCTTGGCATATTGTTCCATCTTTCTCTCCATATGTACCTTCACTTGTTCATGCAACTTTCTAACATAAGAAGCTTTAGATAAAGCATCATGATTAACCATAGAAGAAGTGTTAGGTAAAGGCAATAAGTCAAGAGGAGTTAAAGGATTAAAGCCATAAACAATTTCAAAAGGAGATAAAGAAGTAGTCTTGTGAACTACTCTATTGTAAGCAAACTCAATGTGAGGTAGACACTCCTCCCAAATTCTCAAATTACCCTTGATGTAGCATCTAAGGAGCTGTCCCAATGTTCTATTAACCACCTTGGTTTGACCATCCGTTTGTGGGTGACAAGTTGATGAAAATAAGAGTTTTGTACCAAGCTTACCCCACAACGTTTTCCAAAAGTGGCTAAGAAACTTTGTGTCTCTATCACTCACTATGCTTCTTGGCAATCCATGTAGCCTCACCACTTCCTTGAAAAAAAAGATTGGCTACTTCACAAGCATCATCATGTGACAAGGAATAAAGTGTGCCATCTTTGAAAACCTATCAACAACAACAAAGATAGAATCCTTTCCCCTCTTGGATCTTGGAAGGCCAAGCACAAAATCCATAGAAATGTCAACCCAAGGGAAGTGAGGAATAGGTAAAGGTGTATACAAACCATGAGGCATTAATCTAGATTTAGCTTGATGACAATGCATTGAGAAATAAGCTTATGCACATCATGCCTCATTTTTGGCCAAAAGAAATGTTCATTTGAAATAGCCAAAGTTTTGTCCACACCAAAATGCCCCATCAAATTATTCTCATGAGCTTCTCTAATGAAAAGTTCTCTCAAAGAGCTTTTAGGAACACATAATCTCTTTTCCTTGAACAAGAAACCATCATGTCTAAAATATCCTTGATGAGCTCCTTTCTCACACAAAGCAAAAATACTAGAAAAGTCATGATCATTTGCATACAATTCCTTTATGTGATTAAAACCAAGCAATTTAGTTTCAACCATAGAAATCAAAAAATGCCTTCTTGATAAGGCATCCGCCACCACATTCAACTTTCCTTGCTTGTGTTTAATGACATAAGGAAATTGCTCAATGAACTCAACCCACTTAGCATGTCTTTTGTTGAGTTTGCCTTGACTTTTCAAATATTTAAGGGATTCATGATCACTATGTATCACAAATTCCTTAGGTAAAAGATAATGTTGCCAAGTTTGCAAAACTCTAACAAGTGCATACAATTCATTGTCATAAGTGGAATAGTTCAAACATGCACCCTTTAATTTCTCTCTAAAATAATCAATAGGATGTTTATCTTGAATTAAAACCCCCCAATGCCTACATTAGATGCATCACATTCCAATTCAAAAGAAGTATTAAAATTAGGCAATGCAAGAGGTGCATGAGATAACTTATCCTTCAAAGTTTGGAAAGCAATTTCATGTTCTTGCTTCCAAGAAAAGCTCATGGTTTTCTTCATCAATTCATTCAAAGGAGAAGCAATGGTACTAAAATCCTTCACAAATCTCCTATAAAAACTTGCCAAACCATGAAAACTTCTAACATCTTTCAGACTTGTAGGAGTTAGCCACTCCATGATGGCTTTCACTTTCTCTTGATCCACTTGGACTCCTTGGGCACTTACTACAAAACCTAGAAACACAACTTGTGAAGTGCAAAATGAACATTTATCAATTGCTCCATACAAGGTTTCCTTCCTAAGAACCTCCAAGACACTCTTAACATGCATTAAATGATCATTTAAATTGGCACTATAAACAAGAATATCATCAAAGTACACAACCACAAATTTGCCTATAAAGTGTCTAAGAACATGATTCATAAGTCTCATAAAATTACTAGGTGCATTAGTCAAACCAAAAGGCATAACTAACCATTCATAAAGCCCAAATTTTGTTTTGAAAGTCATTTTCCAATCATCCCCTTCCCTCATCCTTATTTGATGATAACCACTCTTAAGATCAATTTTAGAGAAAATAATAGCACCATGCAATTCATCTAAAAGATCATTAAGTCTAGGGATGGGATGCCTATACCTTATGGTGATGTTGTTGATTGCCCTACAATCCGTACACATTCTCCAAGTTCCCTCCTTAGGCACAAGAATAATAGGCATAGTACAAGGACTCATGCTCTCACGAATCCACCCTTTTTCAAGTAGCTTCTCTACTTGTGCTTGTATCTCTTTTGCTTTCATTGGTGAAGTCTTATAAGCTGGCCTATTAGGGAGTGCACAACCTGGAATCAAGTCAATTTGATGCTCTATGCCTCTCAAGGGAGGCAAGCCTTTAGGCACTTCTTTTGGAAAAACATCTTGTTACTCTTCCAAAAGTGATTGCATAGCTTTGAGCAATTTTTCACCTTTCTTTTCAACATGTAAACAAAGAGAGTTAGGAAGCATATAATAAAGAGGTTGTTGTGCCAATAGCACTCTCTTAATTTGATTTTCACTTAAGAACAAGCTCTCTTTAATCTCATGAATTTTTTTGTTATCATTTTCTTTTTCCTTTCTTTTTTTCTCACTAGTTTTTCTCTTAGATACCTCACTTTTCTTCTCTTTTTTAGGTGCAGTATTTTTTTGTTGGATTCAGGGGGAGCTACTTAAAGAATGCAAAGGAATTGTGATTCAAGCATGGGTTTTGAGCTTTCAACATGCAAAGGATGCCTTGAAGTTTAATTAGTGTGAAATGTGTAAGAGAAAAGCAATTCTGGTGATCCAAGTGCATTGCATTTATATTAATCTATAATTAAATTAATTGGGTTCATAAAAATCACAAGGCTTTAGTTATTTGATTAAGTTTTAAATATGTTTGAAAAGGTTTTGGAAAAATACATTTCTTGTTGTTTTAATCGATTACATACTTCATTTAGTCGATTATTTTGTTCTTAGTCTATTTTGGAAAAGCTTTCAAGAACAATTTAATTGATTACCTATCAGAATAATCGATTATTTGACCTTTGTTTTCATATAAACTGCCTTGTTGAACACTTTAATAGATTATTAATGGGTAGTAATTGATTACATAGTTATATGTATTTTAAAGTCGTGCTGGGATAATCGATTACCAATGTATTGTAATCGATTACACAGGCTTATTTGGAAAAGTCATTTCTCTGCTTTAATCGATTACCGTTTCTCATAATCGATTACACTGTATGTTAGTGCTTACAAGTTTTCCTGGTTTAATCGATTGCCACATATCGTAATCGATTACATAGTTCATTCAGCTTTTGAAGACTCCTGCTTTAATCGATTACCACATTCTTGTAATTGATTACACAGTGTATTTTGTCATTCTGAGTCTCCTGTCTTAATCGATTACAGGATGAAATAATCGATTATTTTGCTCGTTGCTCATGCCCAGAAACTATGTTGAACACTTTAATTGATTACAAGGTTTATTTAATCGATTACATGAGTGTTTTAATCAATTATTTGTCACGTTTAATCAATTATAGGTAGTTACAAAAGGTTGTTATAAATAGGATTGATGCTTAGCTGCTTTTCAAACTTTGTGGAACATTACCCATACGTATTTTCTGAGCTTAAACAATATTGTGAGCATTCTAAAGTGTTTTCTAAGGGTTTAATTGTTTCTTGCTCCATTGTGCTTTGATCATGGGTGTTTGACTCATTCTTAGATCTTGAAACCATTTCAAGATTAAGGAAAACTGTGCTAATTGATTTGTAATCATTCAACCTGGTCTGGTAACTTCATTTTGCATTGCATACATTGGATCACTAGGTTGTTTCTCTTCTTAATCTGATTGTAATTTTTGTTTTAGATTTTCTTTGTAATTTGGCTATTGTAATTGGGTTCTTGCTTGAAACTAGAGAAGGGGTTCTCTAGGTGGAAGAACTGAGTAGTGTTCTCAGGTTCTTGTCTCTTAGAATTTAATAGGGTTTTAGATTTCTGTACTTTATCTAGGATTGATAAAGGGAGACATTGTAATTGATTGTAAGAACTGAAAATTATAATAGTGGAACTCTAACCTAGTGTTGGTTGGAAGAAAACTGGATGTAGCTTCTAGTGTTGAAGTGAACCAGTATAAATTTGATTGTGTCTTGCTTCTTTAACTTTTAACTCATTATATTCATTGTGTTCTTGATTAAATTGCTTTACCAACAAAGTCAGTTTTGATCCATTGAATTCCTTGGGGCTGAGCTACTTGATTGAATAAGGTTTCTTGGTTTTGAAAAGTGATAAAGATCCTAGGAACTCTGATTTTGATTAAATAAATTTTTAATTTACCAAGGTTTAACCAATTCACCCCCCTCTTGGTTAAGTATGAGATATTCATATTCTTTACATTTTTTTCAACTCCTATATTCTCTTTTCTTTCATCCTTATTTGATCCTCACACACTTGTCTAGGAGTCAAAGGCCTCAAAATAATTTTCTTGCCTAGGTGCTCAATCTCAAAAGTATTTTCCATTCCATTGTGTATCACTTTTCTATCATATTGCCATGGTCTACCAAGAAGGATATGACCAGCCTCCATTGGAACAATATCACAAAGAACATTATCATGATAAGCATTAATAGGAAAAGGAATGAGCACTTGAGAATTTACCACCACTTCTCCACTTTCACTAAGCCATTGTAGCTTGTATGGGTTTGGATGCTTTTTGGTTGGCAAGTGTAATTTCTCCACAAGTCTTGTACTAGCCACATTGGTGCAACTCCCACCATCAATGATAAATGAACAAACTTTATCCTTAAGCAAGCACCTTGTGTGAAAAATATTTTCTCTTTGAGTCTCCTCTTTTTCTAGGAAAAAATTGCTCAACATTCTCCTTACCATTAAGAGATATCCCTCTTCGGCCTGTACTAGTGTGAGTTCCTTTTCTTCTTCACTTGAAGAACTATTTGAGTCACTTGAAGACTCACTCCTTATGCTTCCATCCTCAAGCAAAATCATAGTCCTCTTGTTAGGACATTGAGAAGCAATGTGTCCTTTACCAAGACACTTAAAACACTTGATATTGCTTGATCTTTTTGGAGTTGGCTCCACCATTTTTTTTCTTCGGCTCTCCACTTTTACTTCTTTATTTTTCTTAGGAGAAACCTCTCTTTTTGGCTTGTCCTTCCAACTAGAAGTTGCAGCCCCTTTGGAGTTGGAAGCTTTTCTCTTCTTTAGTTGTTGTTCCACCCTTTGAGCTTTGTGGACTAGCTCCTCAACTGTGGCATATGAATGTAGGTCCATCACATCTTGAATTTCTCTATTCAAGCCATGAAGGAACCTAGCCATTGTTGCATCTTGAACTTCCACAATTTCAGCCCTTATCATCATCAATTTCATTTCCTTATAATATTCATCAACACTCTTGTTACCTTGGAAATGTCTTTGAAGCTTATTATGGACTTCTCTTGCATAATAAGTTGGAAGAAATCTTCCTCTCAAGCATGCCTTCAAGTCATCCCAAGAATTTACTCTCAGTCCCCTTCCCCTCACTATATCCATTTGAATTTGGTTCCACCATATCAAAACATAGCTACCAAATTCTAGAGTTGCTAAAGTAACTTTCTTTTTTTCCTCAAAATGTTGGCATGAGAAAATTTGTTCTACTTTCACCTCCCACTCAAAATATTCTTCCGGATAATTATTGCTAAGGAATTTTGGAATTTTTATTTTTACTCCATTCAATCCTCCATTCCTCTTATCTCCCTCTTCTCCTCTCACCCTCATATCTTCATCATCTCTATTTTGCCTCCTAGGATTATGTCTCCTATGATTTTCTCTTCTATTATTTTCTCTCCAATCCTCCCTCTCACTCCTTTCATCATAATAGTTTCCTCCATAAGAAGAAGCATACTCACTCAACCTTCTACTATTATGAGCCTCTCCATCCACACTTTCTCTTGGATGACTCCTTCTTTGCATTCCTTCAATTTTGGCATCTATTTTAGTTTTCAAATCTTTTATTTGTTTTGTCATGGCTTGCATCAACCTAGAGGTCCTAAGTGTCATGGAGTTTTACATGATATGTTAGTCATCATTCACATTGTGTGGAGCGTTGTTCAAGCTTTCTAGTTAAAGAAATCATCAAGAAAGAGTAATTGCATACATTCTCAGATTGGTTAGATCATTCATTTCATTGAATTTGCTGAGGATTATGAGGTGATATCTTTCTTGAACTTTAAGGTTGGTTATTTTGTTTGATATTTGTGTTGTATATGTGTTGACCATTCATATAAAAAATTGTATTCTTTAAAGCTTTTTTCTAGAAGAGTTTCTAGAGGGAAGAACAGAGAGGGGAACTCTAGTTCTTGATCTTTTGAAAAGTCTATAGGGTATAGATTTTGAATTTTACATAGGAAGGGTAAGAGATATCATTGTAAGCTTCTAAAGAACTTATATTTGTTATAGTGGAACTCTGACCAAGATTTGGTTAGAAGAAAACTGGATGTAGCCTCCGGGTTTGAGAGGTGAACCAGTATAAATCTTGTGTGATTTAATATTTCTATTTATGTTCATAATATTCTTGAAGTATTAATTTTGTTCATATTACAATATTGGTCACAACACAAGAGAGATTTGATTGGTGAAGAAAATTGTTTTCTTAGTTGTTTTAAAAGATACGATCATTCTTGAAAGTTTTCCACTGTTACATTTTTTAAAGGAAATTTTAAAACTCTGAGGAAAAACCAATTCACCCCCTGCTGGTTATTTGCATAAGTGTTCATTATATTTTCATTAACATCACTAAGTTAACATCCGTTTTGACAAAAGTCAATGTTACAAAATGTGCGGTGATATTTTTGTGAATAACATGTTATCGTTAGCATCGATTTTTTAAAAACCAATATTAAAATGGAAATCTTAACAATGGTTTTAAAAAATCGATGTTGACGATACTCATTTAACATCAATTTTTTAAAAATCGATGTTAAGATTCTCATTTCAACATGATTTTTTAAAAATCGATGTTGTGTGCACTCCGTCAACATCAATTTTTTAAACATTGATGTTGTGCTTACTCAATCAACATCGGTTTTTACAAACCGATGTTGGTGACATTTCTTAATCTTTCTCTCTCGTTCTTTCTTTCTTTGTTTCTCAGATTGAATTAAGCCACCATTGGCTGACCTTCTTTGACTTCGCTCCTTTCAAACCCACTTCGACAACCATGAGATCCAATCAAGGCAATCGACATAGGCAAAAAGCAGGAAAAAGGAATGACGAATTCGACACCTTCAATGCCAACGTGAAAGGTTCTCCCTCTCTCCTTTGCCTCGCTAACAACAAAAACATTTTTTTTCCAGATTTGAGATTCGCAATAGCAACAATGTTTCTTTTTCCAGATTTGAGATTCGCTCTTGCTTGCATGCCTCCTCTCTTGCCTCAACCTCACCAGCAACTCCTACCACGCCCATGACCATCCTCAACCTTGTTTTAAACCCTTCACTCTCTCACTCTTATAATAACCATGGTTTAAAGCTTATTTTTTTGGGTTTTGCTGTGAGCCACGCCAGGGGCGTGGGAAGTGCTCCAGAAAGCTGATTTCTACTGGAGTGCCACGCCAGGAGCGTGGGAGTGCCACGCCAGGGGCGTGGGAGCCACGCCAGGAGCGTGGAAAGTGCTCCAGAAATTGGTTTTCTTCTGCCAGCCCACGCTGGCAGCGTGGGAGTCACGTCAGAGGCCTATAAAAGGCCCAAAAGCTTGGAAACCTTGGCATTTTCTTCCTTTCTTCTTCCTCCTTCGTCCAGACCTCCATTAGAGCTTGCTCCAAGCTTTTTAGGACCTTATATGAGAGCCTAAACACCTCCCTTAGAC
>PYAF01005505.1:251599-264120 GCA_007407185.1 Glycine tomentella
TAGAGCCTTGATTGTGTTGTGCTGAGCCCAAGTGGCTAGTTGAACGAGACTTTGAGTGGAACTCAGTCCGTTCTAGTGATAATTGAGTTTAAGGCTGAGGAAAGCTATGCCATGTATGAATGTGCATTGAGTCTGGAAGACTCAGAGGCTTGGCTTATAGCCTTGAGGGACCTTGGATGGTCTTTGGACAGCCTTGTGTAGGGCTGAGCTTGACTGAACCCTAGGATAGGGGAATTCTGATATAGTATGTTCTGTGAATTGTATTTGATATGAGAATTGCATGTGCCTTGATTAGGCTTTGATTCTGAGACTGTTGGTGGCGGGAGCCACAGACCTGGGAAGGAACTGTAGACTGAGACCTTACCAGGTAAGTTCAGTGTTCTCTGGGGATGAATTCCCGTTTTGGTTGCACACCACACTCCTGGGGAGTGTTGGTCATGATTCATGATGCATGCATTGGCTGTGGCATTGCTTGTATTGATACTGTGTGCAGTTGTATTGGATATATGTCTACTGTGATTGAGATATATCTGTTGGCCAATAGATAAATACCTGCATTGAGGAGCTCTACCGTGTATTCAGGGCGTTGAGGAGCTCCGTCCATGGCATTGAGGAGCTCTGTCATATATTGACAGGTTACTGACGTTGAGGAGCTCCGTCAGGGCGTTGAGGAGATCCGCCAGGCATTGAGGAGCTCTTCCACCTGTCATGTGTTGAGAATATGATGATTATTATGATATGATGAGGGCCAGAGGGCCAGGACAGTGGGCCATGTTTGATGTGTTTGCCTATTTATGTGTTGTGAATCTGTGGGTCAGGGTGGGAATGATTTCCCTAGGACCCTGAGCTTACTGAGATATGTTATCTCACCCCGTGTGGGGTTTATATGATTTCAGGTGACCTTGCTAGAAGAGAAGATCAGTCTCAGGGCAAGAGGCCCAGCAGAGACTAGGCTACTTTACTGAGGAGCGGCATGGAGAGCTTGAAGGCTCTATTTTGGTTTTGTTTATGATGTATAGTTCTGTAGACCCTCGAGAAGGGCTGATATTCTTATGTATCACCAGTTTATGGTGAAGACACTGATGTATATGGTTATGTACAGAACTATTTGAGTTTATGATATGAGACTTTCCCTGAGTATATATCTGTTGTACATGTGATAATCTGCCTAAGTCTTGTAGTTATCTGTCTATATGAAGTCTGTTATGAGAAACTGGATTAGCAGGGGCATGATATATGTTTTGATTGTGTATTATCAGTTATAATTTGTGATTCCATACATAATGTATCAAGAAAAGCGATTTTGTGCTTCCGCTGAGTTTTATAAACTATGTTTTAAGCTCTAATATGATATGATTGATGATAACACGTCGGAGGCCTACGGGGTGTTACAACTCTTCTTTGTAAATACAGAAAGAGAAAGAGAGGGGAAAACATTGTTTTCACTGACAAATTATCTTCGTCTCTTTCTTGATTCTTTGAAACCTTGCTTCAATCGAAAACCTAACTTTCACTTACGTTCGTCAATGAAGCATCGTTCTCATCGACGCCTCTCTAATCCTTCAATTTTTGGTACTCGCAATCATTTCGATCGTTTTTTATTCTTTCAGTTTCACAACATTTTTTTTACTCTATGGTTTGGATGCAAACATTTTGAATTCTTGTTCTTGTTTATTGATTGAATCTATTTTGTTTTTTATTGCACTTTTCTTTTTTTTTTTTACGCAAAATGTGTGTGAGTGTGCGTGTATGTGTGAATAGTTTGAGCGTGGTGGAAGATTTGAAAACAACAAGAGTGGAGTGTGTGTTAACTCTTAATTGTGTTGCTGATGGAGGTCCATTGCAAGCTCAAGGTCAAGAAGGAGGACTTGAAGAACATCCTTTGGTTAGCTTTAGAGGAACCATGACAAGAGCTAGAACTCAAGCCCTTCAAGACCACATCAAAGCTAACTTGTATCTTTTGGACAAGCATGAAGAAGCACACCAACTCAATACAAACACAGAACAAGTCCTGTCTGTGTTAATCGATTACCATTTATTTGTAATCGATTACTAAGAAACTTAGTACAAACACAGAACATGTCCTGTCTGTTTTAATCGATTACCATTTATCTGTAATCGATTACTTAGCACTTTGTGAAATGGAAAAACTCTTTGTTAATCGATTACATGATGAATTAATCGATTACTTTGTTCATACATCTTTTTCAGAAAACTCAAGAACAAATTAATCTATTAAATGAACAATTAATCAATTACTAAAGAGTATTAATGGATTACATGGATGTATTAATTTATTACATTTAGTTACATCCATTTTTTTTATATAAAGCTGCCAAAATTGAATGTAAACACTGAACTTTTGACAGATTAATACAAAGCTGAATTGCTTATGAGAGTTTCTCTCTTGTTCTTATGCAAAAACTTCTTGGGTCTTTGATATGTGCCTAGCACATGATGCTTTTCAAGCTTAATTAGATCGTTAAATGCATCATTTTATATGATAAATAGCTTCCAATTGGTGTGAATGTAACTTATGTGCTTCAATGAGGTATTTTGGTCAAGATTGAATGAATAACAGGTGAATTAGCTAAGAATTATGCAGAGCAGAAGGTCTGGCACAATCAGCATCAATTCCGAGCGACCAGCGGCGCAAGCTTTGGAACCTGGCGCCATCAGCGCCAGGCTCACGCCAGGAGCGTCACCACATCTGGACCTTGGTGCCATCAATGCCAGGCCCGCGCCATCAGCGCCACGATTTCTTCAGCCAGCGCCATCAGCGCCGTTCCCGCGCCAGGAGCGCGGTTCCTTTTGGATGTTGGCGCCATGAGCGTCGTGCCCACGCCAGGAGCGCCACAGGTCGCAGAGTCTGCATAATGAGGGCAAAACAGAGATTTCACGGGCTACACTATAAATAACCGAAGCCTCAGCATTGGAGAGGATCTTTTGGATGAAAATCACTACCAAAGGAGGAGAAAGAAGGCTTGGGAGCTGAGCTAGAGTTTGGGTGTGAGGGGAAGAGGGTTCTTCCCTCTTCCCTTCCTCTTCTTCCTTGTATATCAGCAAGCATGCTTCTTTTTGTTGTACCAAGGCCATTCCATGACTAGGTTTGGCTAGTTTCTTTTGTAGTTAGGCAAACATTCTATGTAAATCTCATTTGGAATGGATTGAATGTTATTGTTCATTGATGCTATGTTATTTCATTACACTTTGCTTGAATGTCTCCATCTCTTTCTTAGACCTGATCAATCTAGGTAAGAGCTTAGAGCTAAGGTTCACAATAAGGATATTGGAGCTCTAGTCTTGGAACCAAGTGTGGTGACTTGTTCTACATTACCTAGAAATAGGGATGTAGGCTTGCAATCCTTTCTGGTGCATCACTTAATGCTTAACCTAATAAATGCTACTAAGGGATTAGCGTATTGAAAAGGGTTAAAGGGTTAATGTCACTAAGGGATTAGGGCTTAACTATTATTGAATGAGGATGCATGATTGAGTAGCTAGTATAGATGAATGTAGTAAACGATCCATGTAAGAATGTCTTGAGCATGGAGTGTGGGTTCTCTAGCTACATTAGTTTACGTTTGGTACAACCATCACCTCTCTTGTGTATATACTTTATGTTTATATTTAGCTTTTACATTTACTTTTTCCACACACATTTCTCTCATATCTTTTGTCATTCAACCTATAGATTCAATTTATAATCTAATTGGTCAAACAATCCTCGTGGGAACGATATCTTTCTTATCACTTTATTACTTGAGCGACCGGTGCACTTGCCGAGTACGCAACAGTCTTATCAATGGTTTCTCAATGCTATTGTGGCGATTCTTCCTACACTTATTGGAGAGCTTCTCCATGGTGTCTTCCATCTTCATCCCTTATCTTCTTCCATCTTCCATTGCTGCACTTTGAAGCTTCCTTCCAGCCTTGTGCTGCATGTGAATTGAGGGAAAGCTTGAGTTCTTGAAGGAATCTTGAAGAGTGAGTTTCATTGCAAGATAGATTGAGGAAATCAATGTCTAATGAGTTTAGACATACATCAGTTGCTGAAGCCATTAAGTGTGAATGGGAAAAGTAGGGAAGGAGCAAATGCTTAGGGATGATGTTGTTGGGGGAGATGAAACTACTACTGGCAAAGGAAGTAACAATGAAGATAATGGTGTTGTTGTTATATCTTCAGATTAAGATATAGTTTCTGATCTTGATTCTGATTATCATTATGAATTTAAATTTTCTAATCTATGGTTTTAAACTCAGAGAATGTTTTCATTTTATTGCATTCTACGTGGCTTGGCTGCAAGATTTAGGATTTATGCTTCCTTGCATCTTGTATTTTGAAGCAAAAGGATGTTTGAGGATCTGACTTGAGGAAGTTTTAAGAGCTAGTGTGTTTCGATATGTATGATTTTGGCTTAACCTTTTTTATTGGGCTAGGGATCTGATTAAGGATCTCGCTCTTCCACACCAAAATCAAACCCTCTCTCTTAACATCCCCTCCGAACCCCTCACACTTCAATTTGCTAGGGTAAAGAAAATAAGTATGTTTTAAATTGCATTATCTTTAAAGTGTAACTCTGCTTTCTTTTTGCCCTATGTTCTTTATCAATTGGTATTTTTTTTGTATCTCATGTGTTCCATATCAAATGGATTTTATTTTATGTCTGCTAAGCTTGTTTATGTTCTTAGGTGTCAGAGGCTGCCAAATGCCTTCATTTGAAGGAACATTTAGTCCTTGATGGATCTGGAAATATTTTCAAATTAGCTACACAGTGGAATGCAAGGGCATTGTTAGTGGTGTGACCGATAATTATTTGAGTTGGTTATTTATAGTTTGTGTTTTGTTGGTGACATGCTCTCTATTGATTTCCTAATGCATCATTTGAAAGGCATAATTTCCAATTACAGGAAGATTTTGATTTTAACATCACTAATATATTTGTTTCTTTTATGTTTTAACTCCATTCTTGCTATTTCTTTTGTATATGTTTGTTTCTTTTATGTTTTAACTCCATTCTGGCTATTCTTTTGTATGTTATTTATTGTTGAATATATGTTGTTCAATGCTAGTACATTTAAAGTTAATACAAGTTGTTATTTGTTGCAATGTTCCTAGTTTAGTTTATTATATCTATTTTTTTTGGTAATTTATTGCATGTTGTGCTACTTTTATGCTCTGATGCTTTCCCCTTTTTGTAACTAAATCAGACATTATCTTCTTGATTTGCTGAGGGTAACTCCTCGTGATGCCAACTATATTGGACCTGGTTCTTGATTTTGTATCTTAAGACCATAATTAATTATTGCCTATTGCCAAGTAATTACACTATGATGTTAAGAGTATTTGGGTTTTCTTTGTATTTTCAATTTTACACAGTTGGCTCTTTGTGGGAATAGACTCAAGCAACCAAGGCATTGAAATCTAAGAAGAATTTTCAAGGGGCAAAGAATTTGGCCACTGATTACCAAAATGCTGCTGAAGTTGACCAGCTGGTAAATGATTCCTACAATGCTTCTGATGCTGACAAGTTGGTACGTGTTATAGCAGTGTTAACATATGTTTGTCCTTTTCTAATTTATGTTTATCTGAAACAAATGTTTTTATCTAGCTCTTCCTACATTTATCTGATACTAAGTCAAAAACAAATTTGTTGAATTGCTTAAATGAAAATGCACTCAATTGGGCATTAAGAGACAATAATCAACAAAACATCTTATGCATGCTAGTTGCTACTATAATAATGATTCAGACATAAGACCTCAAAATGAAAATGTTGGAAAAATAAATTATAGTAGCAATATCATAGTTTAAACGATATGTTTGTCTCTTCCGAACAATTATTTTTCAACTTTCTTGGATATCTCATATACTGTAGTTTATTTATCTCATAAATCTTTAGGAATCTTCTTCTAAGATAGAACTAATTTATGTTACTTAAAAAATATAATTAATTTAGTTAATCACACTAAATTTGTTAATTAATAATATTATAATTTTGAAATTATTGTTTTTTTATCTCTCTATTCACTTGATTGAATCTTATTAATATTTTGATATAAAATAATTAAGTGAAAATATATATTATAGGTAAGAAAAAAATAATTGGTGCATCTAAAAATAATTATGAAAGGGTCTTATAAAAAAATTGAAAAATTCAAGATAGAGGAAGTATGCGATGGGCAAAATTAAAAATCTTATAATCAACAATAATGTTTCAATAAGGCACATCCAATTATTTTCTACTGGAATGATACAACTATTTACAAACTTAAAAGATAGAATTCAAATGATTTATTTTTTTCAAAAACATTACTTGATATCATGCATACAAGTTAATAATTTCAAGGGCTTATCACACATGGGGAAATATGTTCTACCTGCATTGTGTATTTGGACATGATAACAATGAAAAGGACTAATGGCTATAAGTTGAAAGTTAGTTAGTGCAAGTGTAAGATTTGTCTAGATGTTCACCGTTTTTTTTTAAATTTTAAGTACACTACATGAAGTTTTAATTACTATTAGTGAAGGCTAATGTTAAAAGGCCTCTCTAAGAGGGTCAAGCTCACATAATTTACTATTGTCGAGATGCCATTGACGATCGATTTTAAATTTGCTGATTTTGTGGTAAATATTATTAATGACCATGAAAACTAAATAACGTGTGAAAACTTTTAATAATTACATATTTGTATATAAATATTTATGTATATGTTTATATTAACACTTCTTGACTATAATATACTGTACAACTTTAAATAAATTTTACTTTTAATATTACGCGGTTCAAATTTTTAAATCTTCACCCTGGAAAAAGGTTACACGTAACAATCACTATATAAAATCAATACTCTAGCTACTTTAATATTTTTATTGGAGAAAATATCTGATTAAAAAATATTTAATACATAATTCACCGAACGCATTATTACTTACTTGTACAATACACATTCTAGAAATGTAGTATAATGGAACAATAAAGTTTGATTTGTCTTGTGCAACGAAGTCGTTAGTAATTTCACCAAGTGGTATGAATATGAACATTCATGTATCCTAGACTTTAATGTAGCAATTCCTAGTATCTAATGATGTGTTTCCAACATGAATCCTGAATGGGAATTACCTGTTTCATTTAGTACCATATTCACTTAATTGCTTGTACATTTGTTTGAATGTTACTTAATGATACCATATTGCATAAACTTTATCTATCTAGGTTTCTGTGGGATCAAAAGTATGTAAAATATATTTAGTATCTTGGGTATTCGGTTGATGTATTCACATGAAGGATTAATACTGTAATGGAAAAACATATGGATTTATTTGAGTAAGCATTGCATGCTCATGGAATTAGGGATGACAAAGTGGGCTAGTCCACCCAAAATAGGCCGGGCTGGCCCAACTCACCAAAAAAATGGGCCGGGCCGGGTTGGCCCACTTTTCAAAAGTGGACTGGAAATGCTAGCCCACCCCACTTTAAGGTGGACCAGCGGGCCAGCCCATCTAAAAAATATAAAAAAAATAAAAAAAATAAAAAAAATACAATTGTAATTAATTTATACTAGATTAATACATTAACTTTTAAATTTAGCAAAGTAAGTATCAAGTAGCAACATCCAATCATTAAATTTAAAATTTGCTAAAAATATTAATGCTGAATAGAAGAATTGCCTGAACCACTTTCATTCCTTTTATTTATTTATCTTAAAATAAAGCTCTTATAGAATAACTGTTGTCTGTTGAAAAACTAAAAAACCACAATTGTGTTTTGGCACAAGAATGGGCTAATGGGCTTATATAAAGAGCAGAACTTGACAGAAGAAAGTAAACATAATACACTAGAGTACTAGACAACTGTATAGAAAATATAAAGGAAAATGAATTTGTCCATCTGTTGGACTAAGGGAGCCAATCTATCTAGTATAATAATTCAACTTACAAGAACTCCACAGCATAAAAATTATGATGTTACTACCATGCTTCTCATTTCTGGAAAGGTAATACTGCATTATTCTAAACTATATCAAAAGTAACTCCAAATGAAAAAACAAGGAACATCTTAAACTAGAACACTTGTTTCCTTAACTAGAGAATTTGGAAATTTAAAGAATATAAGCACAGCTGATTTCATCACATCAACAGAAAGTTAAAAATTGATTATTACCCTTGTTTACATGATTCAGCAAACTGACCAAAGTAATATACTATCTTGTGGTGTCATTATACAATAAAGAAATGCTAATTCTAAGGTGTTGAGTTGAGAAAATAAGAATGGAAAAAATAAAACTAAACATAATTGCTTTACCTTGAACTTTGAAAAAGTAGCTGTGAAGCAATTCTGCAAGCCTCTTTTTTATTTTGGCTAGTTGCTAAAGTTGTTTCACATACACCATTTCCACTCACTTTAGCTTCAACCAGACCTTTTAGCCAATTTTGAGGGCACTGGCAGAAACTCCAACTCCAAATTATGAGATTGGCAAAGTTCTCGCAAATCCCTAACAGGACTGAGCTGCAAGCTTGATGAGAATTTCATGTCTGAGTCCAAGAACGAAGTCATTATCTTCCAAACTTTGTGCAAATTGAACCCTGAATCCAACTTTAAAAAGACAGGGACCTCAAAGAACACAAACACTAGCCGTGGTTTAATTAATTTATGTCTTATGATAAATGAATAGTTTTCCAGTGCTAAAAGGAAAAAAGCATGTAACAATTTGTCACAAGAAAGAATTAACACAACAGGGCACAAGTTTCAGCAATGCATGTCAGCAAACCATCACCACTATTCCAGCGTTCAAGTCCAATCAAGCTATGGAAAAAAGTGGACATACACAAGAACAAAGATAAGAATCATTACTATTAACAACTGAACATACAAGATACCAAGTCTTCCAGAGTCTAGTGCTAGAAAAAGGTGACCGTGGAACAGATCAAACTGGTTCAAGGTAACATCGAACCCAACATATGGACCTCGATCAACAATGAGTTCAAACAAGAATTGCAGATACAGGTTCAGTTCCTGCAACATTCGAAATAGTTATTAAATTAAATAATAAAAAAAGGCTAAACCCTAACCCTAAGGGGAAGGAGGGAAAAGGGATTATTAACATCTTTGAGGGCCAGGGCCGCCCTCCGCGATGAGAGAGTCAAAGTCGGTGCCGGAGAGGTGAGTGTTGCGGTTGACGTCAAGGTCGCGCTTGGGACGTCGCGGAACGAAGCACTGGAGCTGGAAGTCTGGAACGAAGCACGAAAGCACCTGGAACATCGAGGTTGAGGTCGCAGTCGCGGAGCCGGCGATGCGGCGCGGAGGGAGCCTGAGACGCGGCACGGTCAAGGTCACACAGCCTCACTCTCTCTGTGTCTCTCATCTCAGACTATCTTTCTCATCTCACACTCAGTGACTTTCTCAGCCATTATATCTATTTAATATTTATATATTCTTAGCCCACCGGCCTGGCCTGGCCCCGGCCTGGTTTTGGCCCGCATTTTTATGGGCCGGGTTGGCCCGGCCCATTTTTTATTAGTGGGTTGATTTTGTGAACCCGGCCCATATTTTTTTTGTGGGTTAAACGGGCCGGCCTGCTGGGCCAGGCCCGTTTTGCCAACCCTACATGGAATTAATGTTCGCTATATTGGCAGAGTAACCATTGTGTATTTTGGTCAATTAAAGTACTCCTGTAATTATTATTTTCGATGCTTGTTAGACTTTCTCTCGGCAAGCGTACTGATTTGTCATTGTAAGTTTACAAAAAATTATAAGATCGTCTCCACAGGGACTTGAGCTTACTCAGTTAATCCAAATATAACTTAACAGTTCTATAGTTATGTACAAGTAAATTGAGCGGAATTTCATTTAGTTGTGAAGGTAACATAAAATTACTAAACTTTAGTGAATGAAATATATCTATGAGAAAGTGGGATTGGATTTCACCATTCTTATCCTTTTATATCCAATTAATATTACCATGCATAAATCATCGTCTATCATTATTGATGCACACTATTTTACCCCGAATCGATCCCTCGCATTTGAGTTCTAAGGATATGAAGTAAATACCCCAACATTAAGAATTATAATCGCGTGTTTAATGCTATCAAAAAGTTATGTCCTATTCTTAGCAATGTAACATAATGAGTAAAATCATTCGGTTCAAACCCTAAGATTACTTTCCAGTCTCACTTAGAGTTAAATTCATGAAACTAGTGATCAAGTAGAATCAAGCATTACGGACAGAATGAAATTACCAATTGTTATGATTTTTACGGCAAGAGCACTGTGTTATCGTTGTAAGTTTCAAAATTTATAAAGTTCGTCTCCACAGGGATTTGTGTTTACTTTGGCTAGTTTAAATCTTTACCAATTTAGTAGTATATGTACAGATGATAAAAAGCGAAGATTCATTTGTGTGATATTGTAAAACAAAGATAAAATTACGGAAGTAAATACGAAAGTAAATAAACGAGTTCGAGTCAAGGAAATGTAAGATTGGATTTCGTCTTACTTATCCCTTCGATTAATTCTACCTATGCATTATTTTTCTATTCTTGTTGACGCACACGTTTAAGTAACCTTAATTCGATTCCTCGCAATTAAGTCCTAAGGATATTTTACTAAATATCGATCCCTCGCATATTTAATTAAATACCCAAGCATTAAGATCATATTCACATGTTTAATGCGATCAAAACATTATGCCCTATTCCTAGCAACGTAACGTAATAAGTAAGTTCATTCAGTTCAAACCCTAAGATCACTTTCCAATCTCACTTAGGATTTAAGTTCGTGATACTAGTGATCAAGTAGAATCAAGCATTAAGCATCAAATGAAATTACCAACAAGAAATAGAATGATGCATAAATAGAAATTAAAAAAGCATAGGGATAAGAAGAGTACGTCCAATCCTTAAATAAGCTAGCCAAGCATGGATAGAACCTCCTCACGGAAAGATTTGCTGAATGTTCCCATCCTTGCTTCTCTCCGGCAGAGTTCCCACGCTAATCCTCACTTCTCTCACTTTCTTAACCTACTTAATACTAATATTTAAGATCCCTAAGCCTAAGAACAAGCCTAAGCAAGGAAAGGGAGGAAGAAACCTTCCAAAAGCATGATTTTCTCCTTCAATCCGTGGCCTATTTATAAAAACCTAACACCAGCTTGCTTTGGTCGCCCAGGCCACCATTTTCTTCATGTTCTGGTCGCCTGGGCGAGCTAATTCTATCTTCTGGGAACTTGTAACTCGCCCAGGCGAGTGAATTGCACTATAGATGGTTGCCTGGGCGATCTAGACTCTTAAGGCTGAAGTTTTCTTTGGGCCTTGTCGGTTCTTGGGCCTGGTTTGCTTGTAACACCTCCCCTGCTTGCTATGTGAGCCCTTCTTGTTTGTTTTGATTATCCGGAAGCTTCAAAAATCCACAGAATCTATCAAAATATAAAACTTGATTGGATTAATCTTCCAAAACAACTTAAAAAACAAGTACTAGATGCTATTTAACTAGGTTTAGGGATATTTATAAGCTAAGTTAATGAAATCAAAAAGATAAGTGCCAGTGTTTAAAACATGAATTTTACTGAAATGTGGCACTTATCACCAATAAGGAATAGAAACGATTCATGCATAAATAAATATTAAAAGAGATGCATAGGGTTAAGAATAAGAAGATTACATCCAATCCTCAGAGAAGCTAGCTATTCATAGTAGAGAGAACCTCCTCACGGGAAGAATTGATGAAGGGCCCCATCACCGCTTCTTTCCGGTAAGCTATTGAAGATAATTTTTGGAGATCTCTAGAATTCTATTATTTCATATTATTTTAGTTGAAAGAATTCAAATTAAATTTAACTTCATACAAGGAATTACCATGTGAAAAATCATAAGTGGAATTAGATTTTACTTTAGCATAAAAAAAAATGACATGTAATGGCATAAAAGGAAGGAAAACTTGTCATCCTACCTCTTAAGCTTGAATTTCACGTGTGGAATGATGTAGAAAGGGGGAGAAGATTCATGAATAAGCCACTTGTAAAGGAAAGCTTCATGAAGAAGACAAGTGGTGGACACTTGGAATATGTATACAAGATGAGAAGAAAAATCTTCTCTTGTCTCCTTTGGTAGAACACGTGGACATCTCTAGACATTATTTCAACAATCCCTACGGTCAAAAGTTACATATGTGGGATAGTAGTGCACCTTTAAAATTTTAAAGAGATCCAACGGTTAAAAAATCCAGAATTAGAATTTTACTAAAATAGGTTTGGGATAAACTCAAGAATGAAAGAAAAAGCATAAAAATCTTCCTTGGCAAGCTACTCCACGAAAATGCAAGAGAAATGGAGAAACTTCAAGAGCTTGGACACTTGGATGGTGGATAATTAAGAGCCTTTGTGATTTGGACAAGTGTAGGGACACTTGTAAAGGGGTGGACAAGTGGAAAGGTAAGTTATTATGGTGTAGAAGATATTTTTCCATAAAGTGAATCCTAAACCACTATATAAAGGGGGAAGGAGAACCTAAGTGCAAT
>PYAF01005505.1:264220-282947 GCA_007407185.1 Glycine tomentella
CACCTTCACGTGAACATCCTCTCTTCATACTACCTTCATTTCATCTTTCTCCTTTAGAGTTAGAATCAAGTAAGAAAAGAAAACTCCACCATCTTGACAAAATTTCGTGAGAAACCTAGCAACCTTAGGAAGAGTTTTGACAAGCTTAGAAGAAGGATATCAAGGCTTCATCTCTAAGAGGATTTCCCAAGGAAGGAAGCCATTTATCCATTCTATTTTCAAGATTCAAACTCACTTGAGGTAGGTTAAGCTTAAATCTCTAGTTAATCAATGGTTTTGATTAATTTACATGCTTAGTAGGCTGAATTATGGTTATTATTTAGGCTTGAATTTCGTGCTATTTGAAGGTTATTCTTTGATGAGAATATGTTGATTTAAGCCATAAGATAGGTGATGATTTATACCCATCAATATTAGTGATGTATGGAAGCCCATTTGATAATCTTTTGAAGGTGATTTTGATGATATTTTGGGTTGTCTGTTGATATTTTTATGGAAAGATTTTGATTAAAATTTTAGAAGTAGAGGATGAATGGTATGTAATTAAATGGTTTAAATACTTGAATAATTCAATCTTAAGGATTAATTAGTGAGGTGGTAGGTGAAAGGAGAATTAAGATGTATACTAGGTTTGAATCTTTTCTTGTGAAGGTTTAAAGGAATTAGATATTATTTATATTGAGGATTATTAGTTAGATTACTAACATAATTTTTCTATAGTTAAAAATTATTCTTTGGTTATGCATAAAATTTGGTAACAATCTTACTTGATTAAGGCATAGTGGTGTAACCATACTTATGATACATATGATGATATGATGAAAATATTTTCCATAAGGTAATATGTATTTTGCTTATGGATTTGATTTTTATGGAAGTTGATGTGAATAAGATAGGTGGATTCATGTTTCCATGTTCCAAGTCCAGTACGAGGCTTTGGAGAAACAGAATCTGATGCTACATACAGTACGATATGTAGTACCTAGATGCAAGGATATATGGCAAAATTCATGCATGTTTGACTATAGTAGGGTCCACACTCAGTGTGGCCACATACAGTACGATATGTGGAGGTCATTTGCCCTGGGATAGTTCATCTCATGCATTCATATAGTTGTATATTTCTTGTGGATGTGTTTGATTATTTGAATGATTTTACTAACCTACTAATAAGGTCGGGATTTAGCTTTGCCTACTGAGAAATTTATTTCTCACAAGATTTGTTTCATGCTTTTCTTAGATGGTAGTCCTGGTCAGGTTCCTTGAGGCTTTGGAGTAGTGTTGATATATTAAAGGAGCTATGTACTAGGCTGGATTTTGAAAAGAGTTTTGTACTTGTATAAACTTTTGTAACAGAGACATTGACTAATGTATTAGTCTTTACATATTTTGTAAATTTTAATGACTTAGAATTTTTACTAATACACGTTTCTTGAAAAAATTTTATTCTAAGTAAAAATACTAGTAATAAAATCAACTTAGAAATTAGGTCGTTACAGTTAACCTCCAAGTTTTGATCTTTAAGCCCTTCCTTACGTGCTTTGCTTGTTCGGAAGCCTAGGAACTTCGGAATCTATCAAAATACAAAATATAATTGGATTAATCTTTCGAAATATGAAAAACAACATTTATCTAAGTAATAGATACAAATCAACTAGGTTCAAGGCAAGTTTATAGACAAAGTTAATGAAATCAAAAGATAAGTGCCAGCATTTGAAATATGATTTTAACTGAAATATGACACTTATCAATGCTGACCAATGAAAACAATATGAATACACATAATTAACCAAGAGGGGGTGAATTGGTTAAAACAGAGACTTTAAAAATTTCTTTGAAAACTTGCAGCGGATTAAAAATCGTATCACAAGTTCACTCTTGTTAAAACTGAAACTTTCAATCAATCAAGATTCACCCTTCACTTCAAGCAATAGCAGAAAATCTATCAGTTGATCTCAAAAGATTAACCACAAGATAAGCAAATTAAGACAACAAGATGAGAATTAAGAGAACACCAAATCCATACTGGTTCACTCCTCAAAAGAGAAGTTACATCCAGTTTCTTCTAACCAAACCTTGGCTAGAGTTCCACTATATCAAAATTTGTTCTTTACACGCTACAAGTGATCACCTTTATCAATCCTAGATAAAGAAATCTAAAACCCCTTCAGACTTCTAATGATCAAGAACTAGAGAACCCTTCTCTATTCTTCCCTCTAGAGAACACTACTATAGAAAAGCTTTAAAGAACCTCTTTGATCTAAGAACTTACAAGAAACAAAGGTAAACAATCAAATCACAACAAGAGTTTAAGAGAGATACAACCTCATGATCCTTAGAATATAAGTGAGTGAATTTTACCAAACTAACTCAGGTTGAATGAATGCAATTCTTGGAATCAACTCTCTTTGAAAAGCTCTTGTCAAATCTTATTCAAACCAACATGATCAATGATGCATGAGTTCTGGGTTTTGAAACAAGATCAATGTAACTCAAAATATCTTTTCTCAAAATGTGGGGGCTTTTGAAAGTGATTGTAAATTCGCAAAATCAAGTTCTGTCCAGAACAAAAGATCCAACAACTTTTTATAGAAAACAAATTTAATTGCACGTAATCGATTAAATCATCCATGTAATCGATTATTTTAACTAAAGTAATCGATTAATATCCAAAATAATAGATTAAAGTGTTCTTAGCTCTTTCTGAAAAAGATATATGAACAATGTAATCAAATAAAATGACTTGTAATCGATTATCAAAGACAGCCTTTGTTTCAAAACATGCTAATGTAATCGATTACAATTAGATGATAATCGATTAACCCGGGAGACATATTTTGTGTTTTGTATTGTGTAATCGATTACCATTTCCTTGTAATCGATTAATTATTTCTTCATAGCTTAAGTAATAGATTACCGATGTTGGTAATCGATTAAGTCAGTGCACAATGGGATTTTCGAAAACTTAACCATGAGAAATTTACTTCTTTATGCAAACATGAAAACCTTTATGCTTTTCACAGATCATGTATGCATGCTAATGATCATGTTTATGCAATGCAAGGGATCATAAGATGAGGCTCTTAAACAACTTAACAAATTACAAATATCTTCAATTGAATGGCATGTAAAAAGCTAAAATCTATTTAAGACACATGGCTTCATCCTTGTGTTGATCCTCTTCCAGCTCCCCCTGTATCTAACAATCAAGTGAATATGGTGGTTTGCTTGCATACTTTTGATAATTTTATATTACTTATGATATGCCGAATTTTCTGTAAAGGTGGCTGGGGGACTAAACATCTACTTTATCTATGGGATCTTTGTAATAGTGACATTGTTGTCATATTTGCTAAGCATATTATCAAGGTGACAAAAGCTCTTGTACATCACTACATTTACTCTTGATCTGCTTAGCATAATATGAATCTTGATTTAATTCATGTAAGTCAGCAAGCTTTCTAATACAAATCATAGAGCAAAATCCTGACACTCAAAACTAGTATTTTTTTTAAAAAGCAACATTCTTCTGAATGTTTTTAAATATGCAAGGAAATAGTGATGTTGTAACGCCACGTTTTCCTCTCTCGTGCTTGATTGATTTTAAAAGAAATCTCGTGTTCACTTTGTATTAGAATTATCTTAATTATAAATTTCATGAAATTTTTTTTTCTTCTTGCTTTGATTTTACCATTTATAAACGATTTTCCCTTTCCGCGGTTTATACAAATACAGTTCATTAATACAAATTAGAATATAATACAGTCCATATTACATGCCCAGTAATAATCAGTCCAAATACATATCATCAGCCACAAAATAGAAATCACAACATCTTTATCACATCTTCAACTCAGCATCTATGCACATCGTCAATCCAACATCCATGCTCAGCTATTACCGTTCATCTGCTCGCCCAAATAAATTGGGGTCATCACAGGTGTCAACCACAGACACAAAATAGGGTAAGTCTATGATAAATATAATTTAAGTCACAAAATAGACACAGAGGGTCATCACAATATATATATATATAGATAGATAAATACAGAAAGTCATCACAATATATATATACAGAAAGTCATCAAATAGTCATTCAAATATATATAGGAAGTCATCATAACATCGTCATAATATGATGCATACTTAGCTTCTTATATTAACACGGTCTTATGCCCCCTCCAGGCAAAATATAAAATAACACGGACTTATGCCCCCGCCAGGCTAAATAGAAAATAACACAGACTTATGCCCCCGCCAGGCTTAAATAGAAAATAACACAGACTTATGCCCCCGCCAGGCTAAATAGAAAATAACACGGACTTATGCCCCTGCCAGGCTAAATAGAAAATAACACGTCAACTTGAATCTAATACAGAGTTTAATAAATATATAGAGTAACATATAAACTTCTTTACACAAAATCCCAATTATTCAACCACAGTCCACTTCATAGATTTCTCAGAATAAATCATAATTCATCACAACTCAAATAGTTCAACATAATAAGCATGATTCCATCATAATTTTAATATAACATTTAATAAGTAAACTCGATAATCTATAACACAATAAACAACACATAAACTTTACTGAAAATATTCCTTTATATAATTACCATTCAAATCCACTACTTCCTTAGATATTCAAGTCAATTAAACAATTACCTATTAAGCTAAATTTTAATCATTCATACTACCTATCTTTTATTAAACTAATTCAAATTATTTCTTCAATTAATTAATTCATTAAACCAACCTTAGTTCTTTGAGGCAATTAATCATACACCTAATAAACAAAGCTTAATTCTAAAGCAATTTGAATAATCCTAGCATACTTAAACCATATTTACCATAAACTTCTCATACCTTGCTTTGTTTTAAACCTTTGGACAACTCCTACTTCTTTTTTCTTGATTCTCACGTGCACTTATCTAAGTTGGTAGTCTTGGTTTTCTTTTTGAGTGAAGGTATATTTTGAAAATGATAGAAAGATCAAGGTGAGAAGGATGCAAAAGGGGTTATGGCACGACCACCTCTTGGTGTGTTTTGAAATTGTTTTGAAATTGTTTTGAAAGGGACAAAGCTAGGTAGTTGCACGTTCCATCTTTTAGTGCACGGTCCCCACTTGGTTTTTTATAAAATGAAAGGCTTGCTTTGTTAAAAGAAAATCTCCAAATATCTTAAAGTGATCATGACTTACTTTTGATTTGGTTGATTTCTATTGGCTAGCAAATATTTGCCTTCCATGTGTCTTGTTTCATGAATTTTCTACACTTCCTTTGTTCCTAGCTTATTCTTCACGTGTACTTCTCAATTGGTGTAAACAAATTCCATTTGGCTTTTGTTCCATACGGTTGATGCTTTAGTGTTGCTAAGCTTTGGCATTTTGAAATATCTTAAGCATTTATGGCTACTTTCCACTAGTTTTGTTCCTATTGGTTCTTGATTCTTCACCCTACAAGTGTCCCAAATCTTGATGTTTCTATACTCTGCTTCATAGCACGTAGAAGGCTAGGCTTCTAGGAAAAGTTTCACCAATTTTCCAACATTTAAAGATTTTTGTGTTTTTCTTCATTCTTGAAAAACCCGTTTCTATAAAATAATAATTCTGGATTCGTTAACCATTGGATCTCCTTAAAATTTTAAAGGTATACTCCTATCCCACATATCTAACTTTTGACCGTTAGGATTTTTGAAAAATGCCTAGAAATGTCCACGTGTTCTGCCAAATGGAACAAAATAAAATTTGCTTCAAATATCTCTTAAGCATTTATTACTAGCTTTCTACTTGGACCAATAGGAAATTTTCAAGCTTCTTAACCCTCCATGTGGCCAATCTTGACTTATCTAAAGCTTTCTCTCTTTGTTCTTTAGATCACTCGGCCAAGGCTTCTTAGGGCCAGGGTTACAAATTTTTTTCTCTTTTTGCCTATAATAACAATTTTCTAAGTTCTTATTGGTCCAATTCATTTTTAATTAGTAAAATTACTAAACTAACTTATTTAAAAAGTCTATTTATCCTATAATTAAGAGGAAACTCCATAGATTATATCCATCTTTTTCTTATAATTTTCGGATGTCTGAGTTAGTCTAGATTAAGCTCTTTTTCAACCTATCTTCCAAAATTCGTAGAGATTCTATTTTAAAAGTATTTTATCCTATATTCAGGTTTTCACAAATTTCTAAAGTCATCTTGGTCATTTTTGACCTATGGGTATTTTGGTAATTTCACCATTCACCCTAGGGATATAATTGTCATTTTTAAAAATGTTCAAGATAACTCTGTAATTGTTACCCTGGAGGTATTCTTGGTCATTTCCAAACATCCAAGGGTATTTATAAGATTTCTTCCTTAAAATGTCTGGCTAAACTATCTAGGGGTAATTTAGTCATTTACAAAATATCCAGGGGTATTTTCATCATTTTCCTTAAATCTTTGTACTGCCTTTAATTAACATTTTACCCTAGGAATTAACTGTGATTCCCAAAATTTTGGGGTGTTACAGATGTGGTATCTTTATGTTTTTTGGAGGGGCTGAACCGTGCAATCACTATCATGCCGTGAAATTTAAAATTTTCTTTTTGACTATTTTGACTTCAATATTGTTTAAAGGTTTATATTTGTTATCTAATGGATTGTTTGACTTAAAAATGAAATGGTTAAATATAAGGTATCAGCTATTACATAACATGACCATATAATATTAATCGGGACATTGAGGTTAGGTTTTTCCTATCCATTTAAAATAAGTCTGAAAGTATGTGCATTTTGTTATTTTAACTATTTTGAGTTGAATGAGGGGATTGCCTTGGCACAATAGTAAGGGTGTAGGATTATATGTTGTGACCTAGAAGTCCTATGCTCAAATCCTGGAAGCAACCTTTTTGCCAAGGTCTAATATTTTGTTCTAAAAGATATATGGCAACAATCTTTTCAGTTATGTTCTTTTGACTATTACACAATGATGATCAAGCCTCAGTATGTTGATTATAGTTAAAATCAACAGAATATTAATGAATATGAGAATACCTTAATAGCACCAAATGAAATTTGTCTAATCAGAAATTGCAATGTTGAAATTGTTAAATCTGAGTGTGGATTTTGCTTTTGATTTCTAGGTGTTTTTGTAATTATAATTCTATAACTAGTACATTTGTTTATTGGATCATCTTTAATGAAGGTTGCAACAACGGTTGTTACTTGAAGTGATGAAGATTAACATTCGATAGAATTGGAGCTCTCTGTTGTTAGATACAGGGAGAGCTTGAACAGGATCAAGATGAGGAGGCTCCTTGACTTCGACAAGTTTTAGTTTTTTACATGCCATTCAATTGAAGGCATATGTAACTTTTTAGTTGTTTAAGAGTTTCTTCCTATGATCCCTTGCATTGCATAAACATCATTCATTGGCATGCATTCATGATTTATCAAATCACATGTCTTGTGAAAAAGCTTCAGATTTCCATGATTACATAAAGAAGCCAAGTACTCATGGTTAAGTTTTGGAAAAATAATTTTTTACACTGACTTAATCGATTACCAGAATATGGTAATTTATTACTTAAGCCATGAAGAACTAATTAATTGATTACAAGGTAATGGTAATCGATTACACAATATAAAACACATAATAGATCTTCCTATGTTAATCAATTATGATCTAATCGTAATCGCTTACTTAGCACATTTATGAAAGCTAAACTATTTGTATTAATCGATTACATGGCGGTTTAATCGATTACTTTGCTCATGTATTTTTTCCAGAAAGAACTAAGAACACTTTAGTCGATTGAATATTATATTAATTGATTACTTAATTGAAAATATTCGATTGCATGGACGATTTAATCGAGTACATTCAGTTAAAATAGTTTTCTATAAAAAGTTGTTGGGTCTTTTGATTTAAAATAGATTATCATAATTCGATATTTTGATTGATTTTCAAAAGGCTTCTGAACTGAGAGAAAATACACTAAGTAACAAAGCTCTTGTCCTACAATTCAAGATCTTCATGCATCATCTCGTATTGGATGTAGAAATATTGCAACCATCTTACGCTAATCATGCATGTCATTTCCATGTTTTTACACCTGGTCTCTACATCTCGTACTAGATGTAGTATCAGATCCTGTTCGTAAATCTCGTACTAGACTCGGAAACATGAATCAACATATCATCACATCAAATCCAATATTTTCATCAATAATAAAATCCATGAGCAAATTTATACAACCTCATGGAAACATTCCCATCACAAACATCATACGTACAAAATGTATGGTGCTACCATACCTTCAATCAAAATCATGCCAACTTGTGCATGGTAACAAAATATCCTCAAACTACAGACAACATGTTAGCAATCTCACTAGTAAACCACAAAATATCTTTAAAATAATTCTTAATTCCTTTAGACCTTCACAAGAAAATATTAGAACTAAGTATGGATCTTAATCTCCTTTCACCTACCACCCTACTACTTAATCCTCAAAGTTGAACCACTTAAGTATTTAAACCATTTATCCACATATCATTCAACCACTACTTCTCAAAATTAATTCAAAACAGTCCCACATATAAATATAAGCAAACAGACCAAATACCATCAAAAATCAATTCCAAGGATCATAAAATCAAGGCCAAACATTATTAGTATTTCAGCATTTCAATCATCAACATATCCTATTATTAAATCAACATAACCACATCATATAATACCCTTTAATGATATTAAAATTCAGCCTAAATGATCAACCATAAATCTGCACCATTACACATATGGGTTAGTCCAAATAAACCCTTAATTAAAGATTGAAGCCTAGCCTACCTTAAGTAAATTGGATTTGCAAATGACTGAGTAGGTGGCTGTCCTTCTTGGAAATCTTCAAGGAAGAAGGTCTTTAAAAGAAGGAAAATAGAAGTATAAAATACTAGGAGGGAAGCTACGGTTTATGAACAACTTAGAAGGTGAAAAATAAAAAAGCAAGGTGCAAAGAGAGCAAGTGGGTCGTGGGATGAGTTTCGGGGCTAGTGGTTTACGTGAAACATTTAGTAGCATGATAATCTATTTATACTAAGTTATTTAGTTAGTAAGTGAATTTAGTTAGATTTCAACTAGATTAGTATTTAGTTTAGTTACAAGGTAACTATCTTTGAAGATATTATCCTAATCTAATCATTACTATTATTTCTTCACTTATAGCTTAAGTGCATGTGGAGCTTGCTAAATAAATGGATTTCATTTGCTTGGTGCTTATCATTACACATACATGGATGAAACTAGATTTTATTTGCTAGATTCCCTCATTTAATGCTTGCTATCCACGTTGAAGGCCACCTAGAAAGGTTGGTTCAAGAAGCTTATCTTCAATTTTTGTCTTATTCTCTTTATTGACTTCTCATTGACTTTTGTTCACATACCCATGCATATTACTATGGCTGGAGCACGTGAAGTTTTGGGATTTTTCATCAACTTCTGATTGGTCCAAGTTTGGGATGAATCTTCTAGCCTTTGTGCCAACATTCTAGGAGGTACAAGTTGTCAAGACCATATTTTTCATTCAAATAGCTAAAAACATTTTAGCATATATGGTTTGTTCTTTATGTATTCTGTACTAATCCACTAGTCCATAAATTCCCATCTTTTAGTATGTTAAACTATACTTCCTAAGCTTTCTAACAAAGTATCACATGCCTTATTTGGATTTATAAAACTCTAGCTATAGCATTTTAAAAACTAAACTCCAAAGCTGCCAACAAGCTCAAATTTAGGCAATAACATCTCTTAGTGTTTTCGTGATTGCAATCAGTACACAATCTAGATTTAGCTGAAATTTTTATATGTTATAATTCAAATCTAGATATTTAATTCCATATATCACCTAATTTGAGTAATAAATGAGAGAGATAAAAAAAATTAAAACGGGTGGCAATAGTAAACAATTTTGGACAGCTTGTGATCAAATAAATTTTATCCTATTCTTCTTATATCAATTATCTTCACATATTCATAAATTCAAACATAAATATAAACTCAAGATAATCTTTTTTGAGGATATTACACTAAAGATCTCTCAAAGATGTCCATGGTTGCACTATTTTGTAAGCTTCTTGAGTATGAATTAGAAATGTCACAACTAACACATGCAGAAGATGTAGATAAGAAACAAAAGAGTATAGTCTTGAAAGCTACATCATCTACTGTGGAAAAAGAAGAAGACTCAAGTGAATATTATTTTATCTTCTATTATTTTCTCTCCTATCGTCCCTCTCACTCCTCTCATCATAATAATATCCTCCACGAGAGGAAGCAAGCTCACTCACCCTCTTACTACCATGAGTCTCTCCATTCACACTACCATATGGACTACTCCTTCTTTGAGTCTTCTTTTGTGTAACGCCTCAAATCTTGCATCCATTTTGGTTTGCAAGTCTTTCATTTGTTTTGTCATGGCTTTCATCATCCTAGAGGTCGTAGGTGACAAAGCATCATCTCCTATTGAGCTCATCCTTCAAAAGAAATGGTTAGCAAAAACACAAGTATATAAGAAAATTCGCACCACTCTCTAAGTGTTTGCCACTCATACTCGTGTTTGCACACTTTAACTAGGCTTTTTCTATAATGTTCTCTCTTGCATTTTTTCAAATCTTGTTCCTCTCTATAGTTCTTAAGCAAAAATTTCCAATCAAATCAAGTTCCTTTACTATAGTGAAATAGGAAACAATTCTAGGCTAGACTCAAAAGTCCAAGAACAAGAAAACTCTAAGACAAAACCTTGGAAATTTTAAGAGACAAGCAACAAAAACAAAAGTTTGAGAAAAACACAACTCTAATTGGAATTTAATGAGACAACTCAAGGACATATATGGGCTGTACCAAACTGCACAAGGAAGGTATAGCAAACAAATTCAATTGTTAGAAGCCAAAATTTCACTAAATTGCATGTCATACAAGTTCACTTAATTTTGTGGTTCAAAGGAAATTTGAACTTGTAGTTTTTGTCACTTTTCTTTGCTTCTAAATTTAGTTTTTCTTTGTAATTTTCCAGCCACTAATTCAATAATTTCTTGGCTGTAATTTGATTATTTTCCAGCCGCAATTCACAAACTTTTTTGGGCTGCACTTTGATTATTTTTCCAGCCACAATTTCACAAACACTTGGGCTGCACTTCTTTGTTTTTCCTTTTGTACAAGTTCAAGAATCCTCTAATAAAATGATGAATCACGAAAATATGATGTTAACAATTGTAAAATTTGCTTCTAATAACTCAATTCAGTTTAGGCATGAGAGTAGAATCAAAACAAGTGGTCATACAACACAAAAACACTAACTAACACAAGTTTACAATAATGAAAGCTAAAAAAATTAGAAAACTTCAAGAACAAATGAAGAATATAAGGACATGAAATCACACAAAACTTGAAGAAAAACCCAAGGTTAGGTGGTAGAACAAACAGCAAAGCCAACCCACCAACAATTTCACAAAAACAACAAGAATTCAAGGAATTGGAATGGATTTTTCAAATTTTGAAAGTTGCAAAATTTTTTTACCTTTGGAGAACTTTTAAGAACTAAACTTGAAGAAGAATTCCACAACTAGATGCCACTTGATGCATGGCTGATAATGCTTTGTCGAGACGCATCAAAAATAATTTTACTAAGTTAATTCTGTAGCACAGAGCTAACCTAGGTCGACTCAGAGACACAATCAATATGGTTCTAGCTTCAAATCATTGGTAATAATAAGGGGGGATTTTGTCGAACAGTTGGTATGCGCAAAGTAAAACATGCAAGAACACAAACTAAAATTAAAGAACAATGCAGAAATTAACAAGATTATCAAGGAGTAAAGTAAAACAGATTAGAAAGCATCAATCCAATTCACCAACCCAAGCTATTCGAATCATCATCATTCTCATAATTGATTCTATCATGAACATTCATTCAATCTCAATAAAAGCAGTTCAATCGATTCTACTCTTACATTAATTGAAACCACAATCCTAACTGAACTATCATTCAATTAATCTTGTGATTATCATTTGAAATTAGGACATGAATCCACAATCCTAAATCACTTTCAATCCTAAATGCATTCATAATCATGAAAACATAATAGAAATTGAAGAAGAATGTGAATATTCAAGTAGAATTCGAAATACCGAACCAGAACTCCAATTCTTCTCTTGCTTGAGTTAGATCCTTGGATTGATTAATGATTTAGCCTTCCATGATCATCACCAAGGAAAGCCCTATGAAGTGAGTGCAGAAAAATGGAAGAATAGCAAAGTGGAAATGAAGAAGATGAAGAACAAATGAGAGAAAATGAAGAACAAACTTTTGATTCTAAAAACTAAAGAAAAGAAATATAAAACTTGTTTATTGAATTGTAAAGTGCTGTCCAAGTTTCACTAAAGTCACTAATACATATAGTGACTAAGTTCTAAAAATAGAATGGGCCATAAACAGACCCAACAATCTAATTATTTACTATTTACACCCATGAAAATCAAATTCACAGCCCAAAATTACAAGTGCAGAGGTGCTAACTTCGAAGCTCAAAATGACCCTCAAAATGATAGAATTGACCTTGGGCTATTTCTAGCAAACTTGTATATCTTTTTGTTATCTTTCCAGGGACTCATAGAACGCTGCATTTGGAGATCGGTAGCACTCTATAGGCCCTGCACAAGTCAGATACGTTAAGTGAGCAAAAATCCAAAAATACGCTACAATTAGCAATTAAGTCCACTTACTTGCCTAGGCCAAAAACTGAATTAGAATAGAAAAATACAAATCCAAAAGAGGTCAAACAAGCTAAGAATGATAGACAAAAATTTAACTAAAATCACTCTATCAATGGCTGAAACCATTAGCCATTAGTTTCCCAAATCTACCTTGCAATGAAACTCAATCTTCAAGAAACTTCAAGAACAAGTTTTCAACACTTCAATTTTCGTGAAGCCTATGGCTGGTTGGAAGCTTTGTTTGGACAACAATGAAAGATGAAAAAGGTAAGGGATGAAGGTGGATGGAACCATGAAAAAGCTTTCCAATAAGCTTAGAAAGAATCGCCACAATAGATTGAAGCCATTAATAAGAAACAAGAGGTTCTTGCACAAAATCAAGAGAGAAACTCTCTACACAAATTTTAGAATTTGTAAAAAATGACATAAAAAAGTGCTTGCATTCAGTTTTTGGGCAGCTTATATAGCCCATGGAATTACACTCAAATGCAAGACAAATGATCATGCAAATGAAGCTTGTAATGTAAACTAAATGAAACCTAAATGCAAGCTAATGAAACTTGAATTGCAAGCTTCATCCTAAGCTTCTAAGTGCAATATTTTAAGCCTTAAGGTGCAGCCAACAAGCTTACAAAGGTGCTACACAATTTACACACAAGTGCACCTACACCTCTTTACACAATTGCACTAAATGCCTTTTTATTTGTAACTATTTTTGCTACTAACAAGTGCTAGAATTTATTGAATTAAATTGAACTTGAGACATCAAAATCCAACCTTTGTCATCCTTGAGTTGGTGTGCTTCTTCATGCTTGTCCAAGTTAGCTTGGATGTGGGCTTGAAGTGCTTGAATCCTAGCTCTTGTCATTGGTCCTTTAAAGCTCATCAAAGGAAGTGTTTAAAGTTCTCCTTCTAAACCTTTAGCTTGCCTTGAACCTCCATCACATCATCTACTGTTCTTCCATATCAATTATTGTTATCTTTTTATCTAATGTATATATTATGTTCCATCTTTATTTTTTGCTTTGTTAGATATTTTGTTCTGGACTCAAGAACAAGTATTTTTGTGGCTTGCTCTTCTTATTATGTATAAGTTAATTTTATTAAGACATATATATATATATATATATATTGTATATTATGAAAAACAAGTCTAATTAGTTGTTCTACTATTTTATTTATTTCCTTAGACCATTTAACTAATTGTTTTAAACATCTTCAATTTAACTGCATCATTTTCCACAACTTTATTAATTTATCTCTCTTCAAAGATTTTGCATGTTATAAGTTTCTTTTCTCTTAGAGGATCTAGCACGTTTTGGTGTGGGTTTTGACATGGTTTCAGAGTAGTTTGGACACAAGAAAGCATAGAAAACTCAGAGAATTTCAGAGGGAGGAAATAGACAATGGTACAGATTTTTTATTGAAGCAATGCACTATTTATAGGCACAAATAAGGCTCCTAACGTCCATAATTTTGAAAAAATAGTTGTTGGTGACAGTTAAGGCACTTCAATGGTAATCGATTATTTCCTTAAGTAATCGATTATTTTGACACCTTTGGGACACAAAATTTGCACATGGTAATCGATTATCCCGTGTGGTAATCGATTATTTCCCTACCAGTCAGAGGTAGAAGACTAACTGTAATCGATTATATGCTAATGGAATTGATTATATCATTAAATTGGGATTTTTCTCAAGTACCAGGGCTTATGTAATCGATTATCCCGAGTGGTAATCCATTATTCTAGGAAGGTCAGAAATCCTAAGCACATGTGTAATCGACTACCTTATAATTGTAATCGATTATTCCAGTGGGACACTTCAACTGAAAATGAATTTTATGTATAATAATCGATTATCCCGATGTGTAATCGATTATTCCAGAGGGAGTTAATTCCTGAAGCACGAAGAATAATCGATTACCAGATCAATGTAATCAATTACTAGAGCACAACTTGCTCACATAATGTGATTTTTAATGAATTTAATCGATTAACCCGTGGTATAATCGATTATTACAACAAATATATCAGAAACAGATCATTTTTGCAGATCGATTCGAATTTCAATCATTCAATGATTGATAACACATTGTCGACACGCACCAAAACAATTTTACTAAGCTAATTCTGTAGCACAGAGATAACCAAGGTCGACTCAGAGACACGATCAATATGGTTCTAGCTTCAATTCAATGGTAACAGTAATGGGAGAATTTTATCAAACAGTTTGTGTGCGTAAGTAAAATTTGCACAAACCTAAACTAAAATTAAAGAGCAACACAGAAACTCACAGAATTCAAAAGAAGTAATGTAAAACAGAATTTAAAACATCAATCCAATTCACCTCACCAAGCAATTCGAATCATCATTGTTCTCAGAAATTAATCCTATCATGAAAGTTCATTCAATCTCATTAAAAGCAACTCAATCGACTTAACCCCTAAATTGATTGAAACCACAACCCTAACTGAAATATCATACAATTAATTCTGTGATTAATGTTCGAAATTAGGAAATGAATCCATAACCTAATCCATTTTCAATCCTAAACGCACTCATAATCATGAAAACAGAATAGCAATTGAAGAAGAAGATGAACATTCACATAGGATTTGAAATACTAAACCAGAATTCAAATTCTCCTTGTGCTTGGGTTGGATTCTTGGATTGATTGAGGATTTAGCCTTCCATGATCATCATCAGTGAAAGCCCCATGAAATGGTTGCACGAAAATGGAAGAACAGAAAAACGAAAATGAAGAACAAGCAAGAACAGTAGAGAGAAAATGAAGAACAAGGGTTTGATTCTAAAAACTAAAGGAAAGAAAAATAAAACTTGTTTATTGAAATGTAAAGTGTGGTGCCCTAGTTTCACTAAAGTCACTAATATATGTAGTGACTGAGTTCTGAAAATAAAATGGGCCATAAACAAACCCAACAATCTAATTATTTGCTATTTACAACCATGAAAGTCAAATTCGTAGCCCAAAATTATAAGTGCAGAGGCGTTAACTTCAAAGCTTACAATGACCCTCTAAATGACAGAATTGGCCTCGGGCTATTTCTATCAAACTGGTAGATCTTTTTGTTATCTTTCCAAGGACTCCTAGAACGCTTCATTCGGAGATCGGTAGCACCCTATAGGTCCTGCACAAGTTAGATACGTCAAGTGAGCCAAAAATCCAAAAATATGCAACAATTAGCAATTAAGCCCACTTACTTGCCTAGGCCAAAAACTGAATTAGAATAGGAAAATAAAGGTCCAAGAGAGGTAAAATAATCTAAGATAAAATAGAAAAATACTCAACTAAAAGTACTCTATCAAAATACCCCACACTTAAACTTTTGCACTCCTAGGCAAAACTAAAAGAAAGACTAAGAGAAAAATTCAAACTAAAGTAAACCAAAAATTTAAAGAAAGGGTATGAACAAGGCACACATATTTTTCAATGGATCATAACAATGCACAAAAGTGAGAGAGATGAAAAATGGAAGAATAATGTTGAGGTAACAAACAATCCATGAAAACATGATCACAAAGCACAAAGTGAAAAAGTAGTCAAGTTTAGAATCAAGAATGCACCAAGGTGATAGAATTCTCTCAAAGGGTGGCACTCAACCTCACATGATGTGTATGGCTTATATTTACACTCAAACACCAGATGCAACTAGCACATCCAAGCATTGACAAACCTCTCATTCATTCAACTTGAAATACACATGCATCAAAAGATCAAAAAGACTTTATTAGCTTGTAATGAATGGCTTAGGGAAAGGGGGATAAGAAAAGGATATTTAGGCTAAAGCTTAAGAGAAAAGAGGGACATTGGGGAGCAAGCCAACAAGATAAAAGAAGGGTAGAAGCAAGGTGAAATTTAAAAGAATTTACAGGGATGAAAATGAACTATAACCACTTTTATTGCATATATTTTTTTTCTTGCTTGAACTTTTTTTTCTTTGCTTATACACAATTGTTTTTTCTACTTTTCTTCTCTTTCTTCTTTTCTTTGAATTTTTGCTATTTGAACTCTTTCTTTTCTCTTTTTCTTTTTTTTTTCTTTCAAAACAAAACAAAAGACGAACACCCCACACTTGTTTGAAACCCACTCCCAAAACAATTTCAAAGCCCCTTTTCTCCCTAAAGCTAGATTAACATGGTTTTCCATCATTATTTTTTTAGTTTTTAATGAGCTAAACAAGAAAGAAAATACTAAAGGCTCAAAGAGGGTGACAATGGATATCAACACAAGGATAGACTTATTTGGCTAGTAGCTAAAAGAAAGAATGCCTAAATCATCTCAATCAAAGCATGTGCAACAAGGAATGTCAAAAGAGGCAAGGCAACATAGAGTAATCTAGCACAAGGGTGAAATCACACATGAAAGAACATATTCACAAAGGCTCAAAAACTCACAAGGCATAAAATTCTACCACACATGGCTCATCTTAAACTCTATTTCTCAAGCCTACTTATCACTTCAACAATTGCAACAATGATTCACCATCAAGTACGAAACCTCTCGATCCAACCAACTTTTTAACATTTCTCACAATTTATGCAAATTAGAGATCCTATGAAAAACATGAAAAAGTGCCTAAATTCAATAAAAACAGCAACAAACAGAAACAACAGAAACAGACAACAAAAACATACAGACTCAAAAACTAAAACAGACAAACATAATATATACAGACAGCTAAACAGAAAATAGAAAACAACAGACACTAACAAACAGACAGCAACATAAACAGACAGAAAACAGAAAACAACATACACTGACAAACAAACAGCAACATAAACAGACAGAAAACAGAAAACAGAAAATAACAGACACTGGCAAACAGACAGACAGACAAACAAAAAACAGACAGAAAACAAAAAACAGAAAACAACCAGAATTTCAAAAATTTTAAGGACCCTTCACCCCCCACTTGAAATGCACATTGTCCTCAATGTAAGCATGCAAAGAAATGCAACAAAGAGACAACAAATAAAAGAAGGGAAAAGGAAACTCCCCAAATGTCATTCAAGACATATCTTCACACAAAATTGGTATGACCAAAAAGATGTCCTCCACAAGCTCTTCCTCCACTTGAGGGCTTTCATGAAATGCTTTGAGTTGGTGACCATTGACTTTGAAGACTTTGCCGGTACCTTCATTTTTAATCTCAATTGCACCATGGGGAAAAACATTAGTAATAACAAAAGGTCAATCCCATCTAGATCGAAGTTTACCGGAAATAAGCTTAAGGCGAGAATTAAACAATAACACTTTTTGGCCACTATGGAACTCCTTTCTAAGAATCCTAGAGTCATGAAATTTCTTCACTTTCTCCTTGTAAATCTTGGAGTTCTCATAGGCTTCCAAACGAATCTCCTCAAGCTCTTGCAACTGAAGCTTCCTTTTCATACCCGCTTCATCAAATGCCATGTTACAACTCTTTACCGCCCAATAAGCACGGTGCTCAATCTCCACTGGAAGGTGGCATGTCTTACCGGAAACCACCCTATAGGGAGACATCCCCAAAGGTGTGCGGTAAGCGGTCCTATGAGCCTATAAACTATCCTCAAGAAGCTTGCTCCAATCTTTCCTGTTTGGTTGCACCACCTTCTGTAACACTTGCTTGATCTCTCTGTTAAAAACCTCTGCTTGCCCATTAGTTTGGGGATGATAAGCTGTAGCAACTCTATGCACAAGCCCCATACTTCTAAGGCAAGGATGCAAATGACCGGTTACAGAAGTGGCTCCCCTGGTCATTGATAATGGCTCTAGGCACACCAAACCTGCAAAAAATGTTGGATCTCACAAAATCCACAACAACTTTAGAATCATTAGTTCTGGTGGCCTTAGCCTCAACCCATCTAGAAACATAATCAACAACAAGCAAAATATATGAAAAGCCATGAGAAACAGGAAATGGACCCATAAAATCAATACCCCAGACATCAAAAATCTCACAGAAAATAAT
>PYAF01005505.1:291431-306056 GCA_007407185.1 Glycine tomentella
AAGATCAATTCGTTCGCCAGACTCCGACTTCGTTCGGCGAGAGAAATAAAACAGTCAGAAGAGGAAAACGAAAAAAAAAAAGAGGTGCAACACGAGGACTTCCCAGAAGGTCACCCATCCTGGTACTACTCTCGCCCAAGCACGCTTAACTGCGGAGTTCTGATGGGATCCGGTGCATTAGTGCTGGTATGATCGCACCTGAGAATTATCGCACAATCAATCACTATATTCCTTCCGCACAAACCGACTTTCGACGCCGAACGAGCCGTGGGGCTCGCGGTACGTACATTTGTCGCCCGATCCATCCCAAAGATCAATTCGTTCGCCAGACTCCGACTTCGTTCGGTGACAGAAATAAAACAGTCAGAAGAGAAAAACGTAAAAAAAAAGAGGTGCAACACGAGGACTTCCCAGGAGGTCTAATTTTTTGGTTCAACTAATCAATTATCGTGCAAAGAATTTTCTATCTCTATGCAGAATGAGTTTGAAATGTCAATGATGGGAGAGTTGATATTCTTTCTTGGACTTCAAGTGAAGCAAATGAAGAATGAGACATTTCTAAATCAAAGCAAGTATTGGCTTGAAGTGATCAAAAAGTTTGAATGAATAAAAGAAAAGATGTTGCAACCCCAATGGTAACATCAACTTATCTTGATTTGGATGAAAAAGGAAAGAAGGTTGATGAGTCAAAATTCAGAGGAATGATTGGATCTTTGCTGTATTTGACAGCTAGTAGACCAGATATTATGTTGAGTGTGTGTTTGTGTGCAAGATATCAAGCAAATCTCAAACAATCACACCTCACTGCAGTCAAAAGGATCCTCAAATATCTCAAATCAACACCAAAAGTTGGTCTTTGGTATCCTAAAGGTGCATCACTTAATTTAGTAGGATATTCTGATTTTGACTTTGTAGGGTGCAAATTGGATAGAAAAAGCACTAGTGGAACTTGCCACCTACTAGGCAGCTCACTAATATCCTGGCATTGTAAGAAGCAATCTTGTGTTGCTTTATCAATAGCTGAAGCTGGGTACATATCTCTGCTGAAAGTTGTTGTGCTCAAAACCTTTGGTTAAAACAACAATTGCAAGATTTTGGTGTAGAATTAAAAGAAATACATCTTCTATGTGACAACACAAGTACCATCAACATTTTCAAGAATCCAATAATGCACTCAAGGACCAAACACATTGAGATAAGACATCATTTCCTTAGAGATCACATCCAAAAAGGTAACATCAAAATTGACTTCATTGATACTCACAATCAATTGGATAATATATTCACTAAACCTTTGACTAGAGATAGATTCTATACTCTTAGAAATATGCTAGGTATCCTTGATGAGTCTAACATTTTCTAGCATGATTGTTATGTGCTTATCTATTTGAAATAGCTTCTTACTTGATTAATCATCACATGTGCTTACAAAATTTGAAATTGTGCTGCATAAATACTGTTTATTTTGATATTACTACTGGAATAATCGATTAAAGCACATATTAATTGATTAAATGAACTTGAAACATTGTTAAGAATGAAATTTGTGCTTATGTAATCAATTACACAACCAGGATAATCGATTATTCTTCATAGGAAATAATTTCAGAAAATGAATTTCTCTGGAATAATCGATTAATCCGATGGCTTAATCGATTACTCAGCCTAAAAATTCTTTTAAACAAAAATTCAATTCACTGGAATAATCGCTTACAATGAATGGTAATCGATTAAATTGATTGAAAAATTGTTTGAAACTCAAATTCTCTCTGTAATAATCGATTACTTGTCAAAATAATTGATTACACCTTCTGCAGAAACTGATTTTGCTTACAAATTAATCAATTACATAAGCATATAATCGATTATTCATGGAGTTACTGCAGAATCTGCAAGATTTTCTTGAAACTTGTAACTGCCCAACTGCTACCTAATTCAAATTTGAATCTTCTGTGCTTTAAAGTTAGTGGATAAATTCGAAATAACTGTTACTCATTTCAAATTTGAACTTTGGAGCCCAAAATCTTCTATAGATACAACCTATGTTCAAGGAAGAAATCACACCATTATCATCTTTAATCTTAAGCACTACTATGTTTTTCTTTCTTTTCTCTGAGTCCAGAAACTCTGTCTAGTAGCCCTTCCTCCCACATTCACTATGTTTGTACCTAAGATATCCAAATCCTCTAAGAGAAAAAGTGTTGAAACCTCTAACCCTGTTGTTAATAGGTTAGACCATTGGTTTCCTACTGAGAGAGACAAAATGACCTACCTTCAGTTTAATGCCACCAAACTCATTTGTCCTCCAAAACACCTTGACCTTGACTGGTTTATTAGAGAAGGTTTTCAATTCCTTGCTATGATTGAAACCCATGGATTGAAAAGGTTTGTTGAGATGAAGGGTACCTTTTACCCTGAATTAGTGAAGGTGTTCTACACCTGTGCTAAGGCTTCTATGGATGGGACACTCCTGTCCCAAGTTAATGGAGTAGCCATGGAAATTACTCCTGAAGTCTGGGAAGCTATTCTTGTATTTCCTTTGAAGGTGAAAGGAAATTTGAAAAAGAGGTTAGAGATTATAATAGGGTGGAAACCTATAGGGAGATGTTTCTTGACCCTCAAATGAGGCTAAAGCTTAGGCTAAGCACTGGTCTAATGACTCATGAAGATAGACTTCTTCATTACATAATCACCTATATCTTGACCCCAAGATCCACTGATCATGCCCAAGCCATTGACGATGACATACAACTTGTGTATGCCATGAAGAATTCCATTGAGATAAATTGGATTCTCATTCTTTAGGATATTATGCTTAAATCCAAAAGATTGATGAATTATCCTTTTCCATATGCTGTTCTAGTTTCCAGATTTATTGATTACTTCAATATAGATGTCTCTAATGAGGTTGTTGACAACACAAACTCCAACAATAACCTCATCAAAGAGAAACATCTTACCAAGCTTGGGATGGTCAAGACCCCTTATGAATGGCAAATGGCTGGCCAACAAATCCCTGCTGTTGGAAATGAAGAAGAAGCTGATGAAGAGGCAGAAGATGAAGGTCATACTCAACCATCTTATAGTCCATTTGAATCACTTACGATTCAAAAGATGGATGCCTTATTGTCACTACATCATGAGCACAGGGCTGAGAGTAATTCATCTTTGGAAGAGATGAAATCTAGGCTAGAAAGCATAGAAGCTAGGCTTGTCCTTGATGATTTTGATAAACTAGCTTAGGTTTCCTATATTTCCTGTTACTGCTTTATTCTGTTTCTCTTCTGATTAATGTACTGCCTTTCCCTTTCCATTAATGAAATTTAAATTTCTCCTTCTCATTATTTGCTATGCTATCTTTTTGTCTTTGATATGCCAAATAGGAGGAGAAAAATTGATTGATAACTAAAGAGAAAACTTTGTTTTGTTCTTTGTTTTGTGATATCACGTTGTTGACACGCACCAAAACAATTTAACTACGTTAATTCTGTAGCACAGGATTAACCTAGGTCGACTTAGAGACACGATCAATATGGTTCTAGCTTCAATTCAATGGTAACAGTAAAGGGGGAGTTTTAACAAACAGTTTGTGTGCGTAAGTAAAACTTGAAAAAACATAAACTAAAATTAAGGAGCAATACAGAAACTAACAGAATTCAAAAGAAGTAATGTAAAACAGAATTTAAAACATCAATCCAATTCAACTCACCAAGCAATTTGAATCATCATTGTTCTCAGAAATTAATCCTATCATAAAAGTTCATTCAATCTCATTAGAAACAACTTAATCGACTTAACCCCTAAATTGATTGAAACCACAACCCTAACTGAAATATCATCAAATTAATATGTGATTAATATTCAAAATTAGGAAATGAATCCATAACCTAATTCGTTTTCAATCCTAAACGCATTCATAATCATGAAAACATAATAGAAATTGAAGAAGAAGGTAAACATTCAAATAAAATTCGAAATACTAAACCAGAACTCAAATTCTCCTTGTGCTTGAGTTAGATCCTTGGATTGATTAATGATTTAGCCTTTCATGATCATCATCAGTGAAAGCCCCATGAAATGGTTGCACAAAAATGGAAGCACAGCAAAACAAAAATGAAGAACAATGAAGAACAAGGAAGAACAGTAGAGAGAAAATGAGAGCAAGGGTTTTGATCCTAAAAACTTAAGAAAAGGAAATGCAAAACTGTTTTTTTTATTAAAATGAAAAGTGTGCTCCAAGTTTCACTAAAGTCACTAATATATATAGTGACTGAGTTCTGAAAATAAAATGGGCCACAAACAAACCCAACAATCTAATTATTTGCTATTTACAACCATGAAAGTCAAATTCGCAGCCCAAAATTACAAGTGGAGAGGTGCTAACTTCGAAGCTTAAAATGACCCTCTAAATGACAGAATTGGCCTTAGGCTATTTGTAGGAAACTTGTATATCTCTTCGTCATCTTTCCAGGGACTCCTAGAATGCTCCATTCGGAGATCGGTAGCACTCTATAGGCCTTGCACAAGACAGATACGTCAAGTGAGCAAAAAATCCGAAAATACGCAACAATTAGCAATTAAGCCCACTTACTTGCCTAGGCCAAAAACTAAATTAGAATAGGAAAATAAAGGTCCAAGAGAAGTCAAATAAGCTAAGAATGATAGGAAAATATTCAACTAAAAGCACTCTTTCATTTTGCTCTGTTTTTACATATTAATAACTGGCGAAGTTATGTAAGTCAGGGGGAGCAAACTAATGAAAGTAAATGATCAATGTTTATGCAAGCATATTTCTTAATACTTGTTCTTGGCAAAAAGGCTGATTTGTTTTCAAGTTAACAAAGTTCAAGACTTCTATTTTTTCATCCCTCAAAGTGCTTCAAAAAATTAAACATATGGTCAATCAATATTTGGCATGTTCAAAACCAAAAAGGGGGAGATTGTTGGATATTGGGGGGAGCAACAAGAAGAATGAAGCTTATGATTTAGAAAGAAAGTTTTGAGCTTTTGACATGCCTTGAAGATTGTAATTCAAATGAAGTGTATGAGAGGTCAATCTTTTGATCCTTGCATTGCATGCACATAATCATTTACATGCTTAAATGTTTTCATTAAAGTATCAAAGCCATTCATATTTTGAAAAGGAACTAAATGGGTAACGTTTTTGGAAAAATGTAATCTTACTGCTTTAATCGATTACACAATGGTTTAATCGATTATTTGCTTCAATTTATATTTGGAAAAGCTTTGATGAACATATTAATCAATTACATAATTCTTGTAATCAATTACATAGTGTAAAATGAAAGTTATGCATTACTGCTTTAATCGATTACCGTTAATCGTAATCGATTACAAAAACTATTTAGAAAAGCATGATTCACTGCTTTAATTGATTACCATAAATTGTAATCGATTACACAAGCCGCTTTAGAAATAAAACTTCAGTGATTTAATCGATTACAGCTCGGGTTAATCGATTATTTTGTTCATTGTAAAACCTAGAATGAAGCCTTGAACACTTTAATCGATTAAGTGACAATTTAATCGATTACATAAGTCATTTTAATCGATTATTTGGCGCATCTAATCGATTAGAATCTGTTACAAAAAGCTGTTATAAATACGAAGAAGGCTTGTGTTGAAACTTAACTTGAATACTTCAAATTTTCTGAATATACACAAGTCTTCTCAAAGTTAGAAAGTGATTTTCTGGGTTAACTAAGCTCTTGTCCCACTCTTTAATCTTCATGGGTATTGAATGATTTCTTGGGCAAGAGGTTTCAAAGAAGTTTTGGAGAGCATGTTCTGAAATTCTTTTTCTACAATTCAACTCTGATTGGTAACTCACATGCATTCACATTTATTGGATCATCAGGTTGTTTCTCTCCATTTATCTTTGGTTGTAAATTCGTTTTGGTAATGTTTGTTATTTGATGCTATTGTAAAGGTTTCTTTGAAGCTAATGCTAGAGTAGGGTTCTATGGAAGAACAGAGTAGTGTTCTCTTCACTAGAAGTCTAATAGGGTTTTAGATTTCTATTCTTTATCTAGGGTTGATAAAGAAAGTTTGTTATTAAGCTTGTAAGAACTGAAATTTATAATAGTGGAACTCTAATCTAGTGTTGATTAGAAGAAACTAGATGTAGCTTCTTTTGAGAAGTGAACCAGTATAAATTCTTGGGTTGTTTTTCTATTCCTTTATCTCTGTTAGTTATCTTATTCATTTTTTCTTGGTATTATTATCATTACTCAACAAGTTATGTTTTGAGCTATTGATTTCTTAAGTTGAGTGATTTGATTGATTAAAAGCATTATTGGTTTAAAATACTAAGTTTAAACCAATTCACCCCCGTCTTGGTTATTGTGGGTATTCCTATTGTTTTCATGGGTTTCGTCCAAGGGTTTTGATATTACTTTGAGCTTTGAAAACCAGTTCGGTAAACTTGGACACAATAGTGTAGAAGTAAACTATAGAAAAAAAAACTAGTTATATAGAAGAAGCAAAGAAAACACAGAGGTTTTATACTGGTTTTCCCCAACTCTTGGGCTACGTCCAGTTCTCCTTCAAAATTTGAAGGGCTTCATTAATCAATTATTCGATTACAACTAAGAATTCTCTATGTCACTTCTGACTACAACGAGTACTCTCTAGGCCACTATTGGCACTACCCTTAATCTCCCCTGAGATTAAGACCCAAGTTTTATTTGTCACTAAGCCACTCCTAGCTTTTACAAATGATAGATGTTTGATAGAAAATGTATTCTAATCACTCAAAGAGTGTTTACACAGTATTCTAGAATACAATGGAAACTTGCTAACTTAGTAGAGATAAGGTTCACTTAATTCGTCCAATAAAACTGACAGCATTACAACACTTTGTATGTTTTGTCTCAGATGATTCTCTTGTGATTCGACATTTTTTAACACGAACATCTTCAAGCTTTATATAGACTTCAGAGCTTTGATCCGTTAAAAGATATCAGCTAGCCATTTTCTAATAGCTTGGACGTTACTGTTTAGAGAAAAAGTGTGGGGACTAGAAACACTTTCTACAGCATACCTTTAGAGAAGTACAACTTTCCAGTGTCGCCTTATGCTCAAAGATGATTTTCAGCATACAAATCTAATATAACGTTAACAACATAAGACAAAAGGAATTAAGAATGTCAAGACAAGATAATTTAAATCTTCCCTTTTTTGCGCTGTGGCACAGATTGCTTTCTGAACCTATGGACGTTACTTTCTGATTATTTCTTTCAATATTGGAGGATCATGTAATTGCTCCATTGCCTTTGTACTATGAGCTAAGTGCTTTTAGCACTTGTCTTCTTAGAATTGAACGTTTGAGGAAGTATCATCCAATGACTGACACTTTAGCTATCATCCAGAGCCCTTCTACTCATGCTTTTTGCTTGTTTCTGATAGAGATCAATAAACCTGTAGCTTAAGCTTGAAAGGTTAACACATAAAATTTATACTTTGTTAAAATCAAAACCTTAGGGATTTAATTCTTTGGTACAATCCAATATGACTTGGATGAAAGTTCGAAAAATGCAGCACCTTGGTCCAAAAATGGTGTGCTCACATAAGGGTAAAAACAAAAAATTTCGATGCGGAAACATAGATCATCTATGCACCTCATGTATATGTGCTTAGAAATTACTCATTGAAACACATTGGATTTTTATAAATACCTTTATCACTTGAAGGCTCAAAGAAGATGACGCCCTCCAATGGTGATCCACACGGTTATCTCCTTCTTGCAAGTGACAACTTCTCCTTGATGGCTTGCCAGGCGCATGCAAGGTGTGAGGCTTTCAAGTATTTGGTTTCTTTTCTCAAGGCTATAATGGTGCTTTGAGATCAGGTGGCGCCAGACCCACTGGAAGGTGGCGCCAAGAGCGCCAAATCCACGCTAAGGGCGCCATGCGTTCTGGAATGTGGCGCCAAGGGCGCCAGGTCGGCGCTGGAAGCGCCAGAATCCCTGCAGGTCCACGCCTAGGGCGCCAGAATTGGCGCCAGGAGCGCCAGATTCCCAGCCGGCGCTGGTGGCGCCAGACTTGGCGCTGAGGGCGCCAGGTTCTCTGGAAGCTGGCGCTGGAGGCACCAGATGTGGCGCTCAGGGCGCCAGATTCTCTGGGAGTTGGCGCTGGAGGCGCGGGAGTGGCGCTGAGGGCGCCACAGTTTCTGAAACTCGGCGCTAAGGGCGCGGGAGTGGCGCTAAGAGCGCCAGACTAACCGACCTAGTGGCGCTGATGGCGCCGGAGCTGGCGCTGATGGCACCAGAAGTCGGGCAGGCCGAGTATAAAGGGCAGAAAATGCGGAAATTGAGAAAAAATTAGCTTCTTCTTCTTCTCTCAGCCTCCAACCTCCATTGAAGACCCTCCCAAGCTTTTAGGGACATTATATACTAGCCTAAACACCTTCCTGAGACTTATAATCTTGATTGAACTGATTGGAAAGCTAAAATCCTTCGTCCTTTTCCTTGAAAACCCCTTTTTGAGTGAGAAGAGGAACCTCAGAGGAAAAGCTCAGAGAGCTTGAGCTTGGCGCAGAACCACAGCGTAATTGGGACATAGAAGCTAGAGGGAGTTGTTCTGAGGCTGTTGGAGTCGCCACTGAGGTAAGAAATACAAGTTTCACCGTTTAATTTTGATTTTGGGGGTCCCTGTGAATAGTGACCCATATGAGCTGGGGCTAGAATTAGCCCAGGGTCCAGTTGAGAAAGTTGTTCAGGGCTAGAATAGATGAAGGATTAGCTTTCAATTTTTGATTCTGATAACTTTGAATCTTGGCTCTGTATATGCTTGTGTGACTTATGTAGAGTCACTTGTTGATAGTTCTCTGATAGGCTAGAGCCTTGATTGTGATGTTCTGAACTGAGAGGCTAGTGGAGCAGGGCTTTGAGTGGACCTCAGCCCCTTTCTGATGACTATTGAATTGTGAGGCTGAGTAGAGCTTAGATTATATATATATATATATATGTGTAGTGAATCTAGAATGACTCAGATGGATTGTATTCCATCCTGATGGACCTTGAGTGGTCTGAGAGCAACCTAGTGTAGGCTGAGCTGGCTTGAACCCTAGGATAGGGGATTTCTGCTATGATATGTTCTGATTGCATGTCTGTGGTCTGGTTTTGATATGAAATTGCTTATGCCTTGATTAGGCATTGATTCTGAGACTTTTGGTGGCGGGAGCCACAGACTTGGGAAGAAATTGCTGACTGAGACCCTACCAGGTAAGTTCAGTGTCCCTGGGGATGATTCCCATCTTGTGTGCCACACCACACTCCGGGGGAGTTGTGGTCATTTCATAATGCATGCATGGATATCTGCATTCTTGTGATGATATAAGTATGCCTCTGAGCTTGAATTGTGTTGTGTTTGTGCTGAGTTAGATCTATTGGCCAATAGATAGATATGGACCTCCCTAGGAGATGGTTTTCTCCTAGTATGGTTGGCTCATGGGTGATGATGATCTCGGGGTGATGATGATCCCCTAGACCAAGGGAATAGTTCAGATGGATTCCTGCTATTCTCGGAGGTACCATATATGTGCATCCATGCTAAGGGTAGCACCCAATGGGATGACACAGGTGTGAGTTCCGGCCTCACACTGGGAGATGGTTTCCTCCCATTCTAGGAGACGGTTTCCTCCTATTCTGAAATGTTGATACAGGAGATGGTTTCCTCCTATTCTGTGACTTTATTACAGGAGATGGCTTCCTCCTGTGCTGATATATGTAGTCACCCTGTATGATATGTTGTATTGTTAAGAAAGCCAGAGGGCTAGGCCAGTGGGCCATTTGATTGTGATTCTTGTGTATGATATTATGATAGTGGGCCAGGGTGGAGGAGATTCCTCCATGGATCCTGAGCTTACTGAGATATGTTATCTCACCCCGTGTGGGGTTATGTGGTTTCAGGTAAACCCTCTAGAAGAGAAGAGCAGTCTCAGGGCAAGAGGCCCATCAGAGACTAGACTGCTTGGCTGAGGAGCAGCATAGAGAGCATGAAGGCTCCATTTTGATTTGTTTTGTTATAGTTCTGTATAGCCCTTCTGAGGGTTGATTTTCTGTTGTAGCACCGTGTGTGGTGTGAAATTCAGATGTATATATATATATATTGTATAGAACTTTGATGAGATGTATATGATATCTTCCCTGAGAATATATGTGTTGTATATTGTTACTCTGCCTCAGATTTCTGTTATCTGTCTTATTTATATTGGATTTGAAAAACTGGATCAGCAGGGGCATGTTACATGAATTGTGTGTGTGTTAACTGATGTATTTTGTTATTCCATACATAATGTATCAAGAAAACGATCTTATGTTTCCGCTGAGCTATTTAATTGATGTTTTATGTGTTAATCTGATATTATTAATGATAACACGTCGGAGGCCTACGGGGTGTTACATGCAGCAAAAGAGGATAGAAGTTGAGGGAGAGGAAAAGCTAAACTTGGTTCAAAACCAAGAGAAGAGGGGGCAAAAATTTCTACTACTAAATCCTCCCCACATAGGCACCTATTTAAGATGAGATGAGGTTGTTGCATTGCATGATCCCCTCACACCAAATCAGCCAAAGTTGTTGGGAAAATTTTTGAAAAAGACTCCAGCAAGATTCTCTCCAAAAACCGCCACCCTCTCTCCCTCTCCTCACTCCAAAGTTTGTTACAATAATAACTCATTTGAATTCAGAATTCAAATGACAATGTTGTTGAGAGAATCTTCATCCAATCTTTATTGGATAATTCATTTAGATAATATGAATTATCGTCAACAACCAATGTTGTTGAGAGAATCTTCATCAATCTTTTCGATAATTCATTTAGATAATTTAAATTATCCTCAACAACCTAACCTCATAGAATTTAAAATTTCAAATTCAAATTCAAATTTCAAATTTGAAATTTAAACATAAATATAAATTCAATCTTATCCCAATTTGTGATTTGAATTTGAATTTGAATTTGAATTTGAATTCAAAATTCAAAATTTCAAAATTCAAATTTCAATATTCTAATTTCGAATTTGCCCAAAACTTATTTTGGTCAAGTCAACTCCTTGACTTACTAGGATTCATGGCCCAAGGCCCACCATGCCTATCAACACATTTGGGCCCATTAGTGGAGAAACCAATTTCACCACTAATGCCCCAAATAGGGCGCATGATTCAAGTGGGCTCAAAGTCCAACTCTAACCCAATTTAACTCATAGTGTTGATAAAGCTCAATAACTAATTATTGGCCCAAACTCGCTATAACTTGCAACAAAGAATAACCTTTGTGTGTGACCCATTAGGCCCAATTAGTCACTGACATAAATAAACTTGTTCTAATTAAACTCTTTTAACAGGCCCAATTCATTTAGTGACCACATAAGACACTAGCAATGCTCTGCGGCCCCAGAACTAATTGAGTTGATCAAGTGATCTACCTTTCTAATTTGGATACCGTGTCTCCATCATCTTTCACATCGTCACTCCCATTTAGTCAAGAGTAAGGATAGCATATCATCTCTCTTTATTGACTAAATATAGCTTTTCATAGGAACTATGAATCTTCTTCTATTGACTCTAAGACAGATCATGACTCCTCATGATCTTTTACTATGCATAGATTCTCGAGTCAACTAGAAGTCATCCAAGCCCTACCGGTCTTGTGAACGACTAATCCCTCGTAAAGGATTGTGAGTCCTTTCATCATGTCTATCTATACTCATGTATCCAGGTTATACCCAAGAGTGCACTGTTCTCCTCATTTTCAGGGGGATAGTGTCGTACAATCAAAGTATAACCCTAGGACACAATATTCAATGACATCTTCAAGTCTAGGACGATCCGCACTACCAAACGATGAGAGACTTTACAAATTCAATGATATTTTAAAGAATCCTTGTGGAGTCTCTTGGTGGGTCACTTCAATGCCATTTGTTCCCTAACAGATCCACCCACGCATCAGCTACGGCATCACCATGCCTACATTCCATGAGGTCCCTACCTTGTATCTCTATATAAGTAAAAGATGTCGTACTAGTCTTATTGAGATCATCAATGCCCTTTTTTGATGATTCAAGACTAGGAACAAGCTTTAGGCAATAAACATGTAGTGTCCTCGAATCCTCATGATCATGATCCCTATCATAGATCCTCGAGTGTACACTTGTTCTATTGCTAGGGCCTTTATCTTTAAACGCATATTGCTATAAATATAGGTGAGACATAAATATGATAAAGATAAAATTTGCTCTTATTAATCATGAAATAATAAATAGCACAAGGTGTTCAATTGATAAATCAGATTGTCTCTAGGACACCTATATACTAACATTGGACACAACCAGACTTAACAATCTCCACCTTTTAAGGGCTTCATGACCACCAAAAATTTTGCCTAGGTTATCTCTCAAGGTTTTTATCTCCTTATAGAGTTTTTCCATCTTAGGAGGTAGTTCCTTTAATACCTCACATTCTCTAAACCTATAGTTTAAATTAGAAGAAATCTTTTTATAATGTTGACTTTTTGTCTAGAGATACGAGTTCTTCTTTTTCAACTTATCAAGTTCATTATTAGCAAGGGTGCATTCTTTTTGAAGTAAGAGTTTTGTTTAAGCATTTCCATTCGCTATTCTTCTGAATCTTTAAGAGTCGTGGTTAAGGATTTCACTCTTTCTTCCAAGTCTTGAAAATCCTTAAGAAGATTATTTCATCCATTGGATACCTTTTTGTCTAGTAATGCCTTGACCTTCTCACAAATAGAGGTGTCTTGTACATCACCAGGTGAATTGGTTTCCAGGACAAAATCAACTAAATGAGCTTGATGAATTTTCTTGAGATCTTTATGCTTTCTCTCAATATGTTGAAAATATTTGTTTAGTTTTCTATAGGCTTTAGAAACACTACTAGCGGTAGACAAAAGTTGATTGTAAATCTTCTCTAGATTTGAATATTACCTTTTCACCATCAGAGTGGACAGTGTCATCAAGATGAGGATCCTCATCATCTGAACTTGCATCTAGTTCTAGTTCAACTTTACTGATGGATGCAACAACCATCAGACACAAGTTGGCTTCTTCCTCACTGTCCTCGTCATATGATGAATTGTCTAGGTCCTCTCAAGTGCTCATGAGGCTTTTGTTTTTGGACTTGAGTAATTTCTTCTTCTTATCCTTTGACTTTCAAGGTCAGGACATTCTGACTTGAAGTGTGTTGGCTTCTTGCTCTCATAGCAGATAATTGGATTTTTCTCCTTTTTGTGGAAGGATTTTTGACGAAAGACTAAGTTTTGTCCATCACACTATTCAACCCCTCTTCTAGTGTGTTTCAGGTACCTCAATTGGTATCAGAGCTTGGCCTCTGGGTTGAGCTCTTGACAAAGTAGAGGAAAAAAAATTCCTAAAACGATGGAAGAAGGATTTGCTGTGAACAAGTCTCCCATGTTTAAGGGAGCCAACTAAGACTACTAGAAGAAAATGATTTGGGATGTTGTAGAAAAGGGCAATCACATTCCTTTAGACGCTCAGAAGAACGAGATCCCCAAAAAATTGACAGATGATCATAAGTCTAGATTTATTCTCAATTACATGCAAGGAATGCTTTGTTGTGCGCTCTATCACAAGAAGAATATTCCCAACTTCACCGCTTCAAAAGTGCCAAACAGATGTGGGACACCTTAGCCATTACTTATGAAAGTTCCTTCGAGGTGAAATGTAACAAGTTGAGCCTTCTAACATGTAAGTATGAAATCTTCAGTATGGAAGAGGGAGAAGATATCCAAACCATGTTCGGATGCTTCCAAACCATTTTAAACGAGCTTCTAGAAAGTGGAGACCACAAGTTACAGCGTAAAGAGCCATTAAGAATCCTAATTCAATGATTCTTGAAGATCTCATTGGGATTCTTAAAGTCCACAAGCAAGATTTGCTTAAAATGAAGGAACAAAGAATGGGAAGTCGCTAGCCCTTATGGGTCAAAAACCAAAATGCAACTCTATGTACAAAGAGTCATCATCCAAAGCCCTTGTTGTTAATGATGCTTCAGAGGAAGAGTCTAATGATGATTACTCTGATGAAGAATATGATGAGCTAAGTCTGATCACTAGAATGATCAGAAAGATGTGGAAAAATAAGAACTCCTCTAGGTTCAACAGTTGTTTTTGGATAGTTTGACTAACTGAGACACTAGAATTCCTCACCCAATGCTAACTATCTTCTAGTTGTTCTACTTTGTTGTGAGTTTGTGTATGTCAATATCATAGGTACAAAGGGAAAACAACAAGCACAATAATTGACATTGGAAGGAGACTCGGTGACCTCACCTAAGGAGACACCGTCCAATACATCTTCCAAATACTCTTTAAGTCCAGAAGACGAAGATATCACAATTGAAGCACCACTTGTAAGGATAACTCTTACAAACCATGTGATGTGTTGCAAACACATCTTGTTTTTAATATAGTTTTAGATTAGAATTTAGTTAAATGAGTAGTTAAATAGGTTAGAATTAGTTAAGTTTAGCATTTTAATTGTTTTAAAGCTAATTCAATACCAATTATGCATTTTTAGGTCAAAAGAGGAGGATTCAAGGCCAACGAAAGAAGAAAAGCAAAACTGGAGTC
>PYAF01005505.1:310125-324526 GCA_007407185.1 Glycine tomentella
AGCTAAGCCCTACTCCCGTAGTGTTCTTAACCCTTTAACCCACTCTAATACCCTAATCCCTTAGTGATATTGATTAGGTCAAGCATTAATTGATGCATTAAATGGTTGCAAGCATACACTCTTATCCCTAAGTAATGTAAAGCTTGTCACTTTACCCAAGTCCAAGCATAAGGCCCCAATATTCCTATTGCCAACCCCAACTCTCAATATCTATCTAGAGTGATCAATTCCAGAGAGAAATAGAACATGTATTCAACAAGATAAAATGAAATAACTTGGCATTAATAAAAGATAGTATCCAATACAATCCCCAAAAGAGGTTACATTCAGTGCTTAGCCCTAACTACAATGAAGAACTAGCCAAACCTCATAATGGGTGGCTGTGTTACAAAAGAGAATGGCATGCCTAGTTGAAGCAAGGAAGAAGAAGAAGATGGAGAACCTCCACTTGGACCTTCACTCTCCCTAAACCCTGGCTAAGGCACCCAAGCTTCCTAAAACCCTATTTAGTGCAGTTTCCCCCCCAATAGTTCGTGCATTCAATGTTGAGGCTTCGGTTATTTATAGTGTAGCCCGTGAAATCTCTATTTTGCCCTCATTATGCAGACTCTGCGACCTGTGGCGCTCCTAGCGCGGGCACGGCGCTCATGGCACCAACATCCAGAAGGAACCGCGCTCCTGGCGTGGGAACGGCGCTGATGGCGCTGGCTAAAGAAACCGTGGCGCTGATGGCCCGGGCCTGGCGCTGATGGCGACAAGGTCCAGAGGTGGTGACGCTCCTGGCGCGAGCCTGGCGCTGATGGCGCCAGGTTCCAGAGCTTGCGGCACTGATCGCGCAGAATTGACGTTGATGGCGCCAGACCTTCTACTCTACATAATTCTTAGCATCATGTGCTAGGCACATATCAGTATGAAAGGTTAAGTAAGTTTTTTCTTAATCAATCATTCACAAGAGGAGAAGTGGATAAAACTCTGTGCATCAAAAGGAAAAACAAAGATATACTTATGGTATACTTATGGTAAAAATCCATGTTGATGACATTATTTTTAGTTCTACTAATCACTCCTTGTGTAAAGAATTTGCAGCCATTATGCAGAATGAATTTGAAATGTCTATGATGGGAGAGCTTATATTCTTTCTTGGACTTCAAGTTAAACAAATGAAGAATGGAACTTTCCTAAGTCAATCAAAGTATTGTATGGAAATGCTAAAGAAGTTTGATATGGAAATTTGTAAAGCTGCAACAACTCCTATGGGAACTTCCACCTACCTAGATTCAGATGAAAAAAGGAAAAAGTGTTGATGAGTCAAAGTATAGAGGAATGATAGGATCATTGTTGTATCTTACAGCAAGTAGACCTGACATTATATTAAGTGTTTGCTTATGTGCTAGATATCAAGCTAATCCTAAAGAATCTCATCAAACAGCAGTGAAAAGAATCTTCAAGTATCTAAAGTCTACACCAAAAGTGGACTTTGGTATCCAAAAGGTACAACAATCAATTTAATTGGTTACTCTGACTCTGATTTTGTAGGATGCAAATTGGATAGAAAGAGCACAAGTGGTACTTGTCATCTATTAGGAAGCTCTTTAATTTCTTGGCATTGCAAAAAGCAATCTTGTGTAGCCTTGTCAACAGCTGAAGCTGAGTATATATCAGCTAGAAGTTGTTGTGCTCAAAGTTTGTGGTTGAAGCAACAACTCCAATATTTTGGTGTAGAACTTCAACAAATTCCACTTTTATGTGACAATACAAGTGCTATGAATATCTCCAAGAATTGAATCATGCATTCCAGGACAAAGCATATAGAAATAAGGCATCATTTCATTAGAGATCATGTACAAAAAGGTAACATTAAAATTGAGTTTGTTGATAGTAAGAATCAATTGGCTGATATCTTCACTAAACCTTTGGATAGGGATAGGTTCTTTACATTAAGAAATATGCTTGGAATTTTGGATGAATCTAGTACATGTTGAATGGCATTCCTATGTTTATCTTCTTTGATTATGAATGATTTAGACATTGCATGAATAATAGCAACTCAAATTGATTTGAGGTTTACATGTTGGTTGCTGCATAAAATATGTATTTGGTGTATAAAAGCTGAAATAATCGATTACCATTAATCTTTAATTGATTATTTGTTCATCCTGTGCTTCTTAGAAACAAGTCAAAGCTGTTGTAATCGATTACATCATCAAATTAATCGATTATTCTCACTTCGAGTACCAGAAAATTCATGTTCACTCTGGAATAATCGATTAAATCTACCATTTAATCAATTACATGAAGTCATTGGGCTTTTTCAAAATTCTGGATTTCTCTGGAATAATCGATTACCATATCGAAATAATCGATTATTTTGATCCTACTTGTCTGGGATTTCCATCTCACTATGTGTTAATTGATTAAATCAAATTATAATCGATTACACTTCATCTTCATCTTACCACCTGCTCTGATATAATCGATTACATAAGGTTTTAATCGATTACATCTTTTCTGAGTACTGTTATTTAAAGTGAAATAATCGATTATTTCAGTGGTTACTGCAAAATCTGACAGTTTTTGAAACTGTCCAACTGCTATTAAGCACGATTTGATACAATCAAAGCCATTATGTGAGTGATTAAGGCCACAACAGCTAATTTTCATATTTTCAACAGCCTATACATATCTCAAATTGCCTATAAATAGTGAATCTATGAAATTAGAATTTCACACCTCAAACTCTATTTTCTCATTCTCTAATTCCTTCTGAAACTCTCTTATTCTAAGAGTTCTTTTCATTTTTAATCTTCAAACTCGTACCCTCACCATGTCTACTTCCAAAAAGGTCAAAACATCCAAAAGAAAGGCACAAGCCCAACCTTCTAACCCTATCACAAATAGGCTTGATCATTGGTTTTCCAATGAAGCTGATAAGATGAACTATCTGCAGTTCAATGCTACAAAACTCCTCTGTCCACCCAAATTCCTAAGTCTTGCTTGGTTTACCCAACAAGGTTTTTAATTTCCATAATTGTTAGAGCAACAAGGCCTAACTAAATTTGTAGAAATGAGAGGCTGAAAAAGTGGCTATGTGTTTTTCATGAGAAAAAGAAAAGAGAGAAAAAGAAAAATAAAAGTAAAAGAAAAAGAAAAAGGAAATAAAATTCCTTGAAAAAGAAAAGTTGGGTGAAAATGATAAAAATAAGATGTCTTGGAAAAAGAGAAAAGGAATAGGAAGTAAAATGATCTAATTGTCTATATTTCTAGCTTGCTCTCCTAGTCCTAAGGTCTTTTGAATATCCAGAAAAACCAAGATTTCTTTCTAGCCAAAGCCCAGCCATAAAAGACCTAATGATCCATGATGAGTATGTATTATGATTTGATGGGAAATGAACTGCAAATTTTATCTATGATATATCAGTGATGGATGTGAGAGTAAACACTTACCTTTGGAAGAATTAAACACTTATTGAGAGGTTTTCCTCTATTTGATATCATTCAAATGTTTCCTCTGGGGTCTTTTTGAAATGAAGTGTAAATTTGACTCTAACCTCATTTTGATTTCATGAAAATCCATCAAATTGTTTTCTCAAAGTATCAAGGTTAACTACTTTTTGAAAAATCTGTTCTGATCAAAAACTAAGTTGATTCTTGTCAAAACATGATATTCTTTACCTTTGCTTGAGGACAAGCAAGATTCTAGGTTAGAGGGAGTTGATAAGTGCCACATTTCAGTTAATCTCATGTTTAAAATATTGGCACTTATCTTTTGATTTCTTTCATTTAGCTTATAAATTTCCCTAAACCTAGTTAATTAGCACCTTATACTTGTGTTTAAAGTGTTTCGGAAGATTAATCCAAATCATGTTGTGTATTTGATAGATTCCGTGGATTTCTGAGGCTTCTGGATATCAAAAGCAAGCAAGGACGGTTACATAGCAAGCATGGGAGGTGCAACAAGCATTTCAGGCCCAAAAACCGACATGGCCCAAAGCTTTCTTCAACATTAAGACTTTAACTCGCCCAGGCGAGTGAACATAGGCAAAATCAGTGGCCTGGGCGAGCTACAAGTTCCAAAAAGATAAGTTAAGCTGGCCCAGCGACCAAAACATGAAGAAAATGGTGGCCAGGGCGAGTGAAGCTGGCAGGAGGCAAAAACCTATAAATGGGTCACGAAAATGGAGGGGAAGGCATGCTTTTTGGAGGTTTCTTCCTCCCTTTCTTGCTTTAGGCTTGTTCTTAGGTGTTAGGTACTTAAATAGTAGGTTTAAGTAGGTTAAGAAAGTGAGAGAAGTGAGGTTTAGCGTGGAAGCTCTGCCGGAAAGAAGCGAGGATGGGAACGTTCAGCAGCTTCTTCCGAGAGAAGGTTCTCTCCATGTTGGGCTAGCTTCTTAGAGGTTGGATGTAATCTTCTTAACCCTATACTTCTTTTAATATTCATGCATGAGTCGTTCTATTTCTTATTGGTAGTTTCATTCCGCGCTTAATGCTTGATCCTACTTGATCACTAGTATCATGAACTTAAATCCGAAGTGAGACTGGAAAGTAATCTTAGGGTTTGAACTGAATGAAATTACTTGTTACGTTACGTTGCTAGGAATAGGGCATAATGTTTCGATTGCATAAAAGCACGCAATTATAGTTCTTAACGCTGGGGTAATTTACTTAAATATGCGAGGGATCGATATTCGGTAAAATATCCTTAGAACTTGGATGCGAGGAATCGATTCAAGGTAACTTAGTGTGCATCAATAAAAATAGATGATGATTTATGCATGGTAAATATTAATTGAATATAGGACGTTAAGAATGATGAAATCCAATCCCGCTTTCTCATAAATATATTTTCGTTTTCGTTAAGTTTAGTTAGTTTACTTTATTTGCATCAACAAATGAAATATCGTTCAACCTACTTGTACATATCTATTCAACTGTTTAATTTTAGTTGGATTAACTGAGTAAGCTCAAGTCCCTGTGGAGACGATCTTTTATAAATTTGAAACTTACAACGATAGAACGGTACGCTTGCCGTGGTAGAAAATCCCTAACATTACAACAAGATGGAAACTTATAGGAGCATGCTTATTGACCCTCAAATGAACCTGAGATTGAGGCTGAGCGCTGGTCCTATGACACATGAGGACGGGCTGCTACACTACATAATCACCTACATCCTCACACCAAGGTCTACCAATCACACTCAAGCTACAGATGATGATCTTCAAGTTGTCTATGGCTTAAAGAATGGAATTAAGCTGAACTAGATTTTGATCATCCAAGAAATTATTCAGAAATCAAAGAGATTGGTAAACTATCCTTTTCCCTATGCTGTTTTGGTTTCTAGATTCATTGCCTAATTTCAAGTGGATGATGTATCAAATGAGGTCATGGATCATACCAACTCTAGCAATAGCCAAATCAAGGAGAAGCACCTCACAAAGCTTGGAATGGTGAATACTCCTTATGGATGGCAAATGGCAGGCCAACCTGTGCCATTGGCTGAGGAAGAAGGGGAAGGAGGTGATGAAGAAGAACATCAATTGGGAGCAGCTGAGGAAGCTCAAGATGAGCCTGCACCATCTGAACACACTACTCTCAGTTTGAATCATTGATGATTCAAAAGATGGATGCATTGTTCTCACTCCATCATGAACAAAGGGATGAAGTGAACTCATCCTTGGAAGAATTGAAGACTAGGATGAAGAACATAGAATCTAAGATCTTTAGGGATGAAGCTGAAAATGATTGGAACACTTCACACTTAACCAAGAGGGCGGGTGAATTGGTTAAACCTTGGTATTTTAAAAATTTCTTTAATCAAAATCAAAGTTGCATAGGATCTTTATCACTTTTCAAGAACAAAAACCTTATTCAATCAAATGCTCAGCCCAAGGGATTTAATAGCTCAAAAAATAGAGTTTGACATCCAAGGTAATAGAATCAATAAACACAGAATATAATGAGAATAGAGGTAGAGAATCAACACACAAGTAATTTATACTGGTTCACTTTAAAACCATAAAGCTACATCCAATTTCTTCCAACCAACACTAGGTTAGAGTTCCACTATTATAATTTCCAGTTCTTACATTCAATTACAATGTCTCCCTTTATCAACCCTAGATAAAGTACAAAAATCTAAAACCCTATTAGATTCTAAGAGACAAGAACCTGAGAACGCTACTCAGTTCTTTCACCTAGAGAACCCCTTCTCTAGTTACAAGCAAGAACCCAATTACAATAGCCAATATACAATCAAAATCCAAAACGAAAATTACAATTAGATTAAGGAGAGAAACAACCTGATGATCCAAAGAATGCAATGCAGTATGAAGTATCAGAACAGGTTGAATAACAAAATCAAAATCAACTTTCCTTAATCTTGAAAGATTTCTTGCTCAAGAGTGACTCAAACTCTCATGATCAATGTAAAAAACAGAGCAAGAAATTATTAATCCTTAGAAAACACTTTGAAAGGCTCACAAGAAACTTTAAGCTCAGAATATATGAATGGGTATCATTTTTCTTCTTACTTAAACAAGCTGAGCATCAATCCTATTTATAACTGAAATTCATAACTAACTGTAATCGATTAAACGCGCCAAATAATCGATTATTTTGCACATGTAATCGATTAAATCAAGAATGTAATCGATTAAACCGTTCCTAAGCATTTTAGGATTTTCTCAATGAGCCAAATAATCGATGATTCCATCCTGTAATCGATTAAGACAAGAGACTTCAAAATATCAAAATGCACTATGTAATCGATTACGAACTTTGGTAATCGATTAAAGCAGGAGCCTGTAGCCTTCCAAATACACTGTGTAATCGATTACGAAATGTAGTAATCGATTATCTAATACAAACTTACAATTTTCAAACACATAGTGTAATTGATTACTAGAAATGGTAATTGATTAAAGCAGGAAGATGACTTTTTCAAAATAAGCCTATGTAATCGATTACGATACAATGGTAATTGATTATCCCAGCATGACTTTAAAATACATATAACTATGTAATCGATTGCAATAAAGTGGTAATCGATTATATTCAATCACAAGGTAGTTTATATGAAAACAAAGGTCAAATAATCGATTATCCCGATAGGTAATTGATTACAATGTTCTTGAAAGCTTTTCCAAGTTAGACTAAGAACAAAATAATCGATTGAATGAAGTATGTAATTGATTAAACCAGAAGGAAATGTATTTTTCCAAAAAACTTTTCAAACATCTTTAAAACTTAACCATTTTATGAAAGCTTTGTTTAAATCTTATGAAATCAATTAGTTTATTCATGAATGAATGTATGGAATGCACTTGGATCACTAGATTGCTTTTCTCTTACACATTTCACACAATCTTTAACTTCAAGGCATCCATTTGCATGTTGAAAGCTCAAAACCAATGCTTGATCAATTTCCTTTACAATCTTCATGTTGCTCCCCCTGTATCCAACAATCTTCCCCTTTTTGGCTTTGAACATGCCAAATTTTTGATTGATTTCCAGTTGGACTTGAAGTTAATTGAGGAACCAAAATAAGGAAACTTTGAGCTTTTCAAATCTGAAAAATTTTCAATCTCTTTGCCAAGAATCAAGTGTGAAAAGCATCTGTGATTGATTCAACTCATTCACAAGTAATATAGACTAAATAAGTTCATTTTAAGTACTTAGCTCCCCCTAAATTTCACAATCCATTCAAGTTGAATTTTAGGCAAAATTTTGAACAAAAAACAGGGTAGAACAAAGTAAGTAGTAGAGCATGTCCAAAATCAATAATTTCTCCCCCTATTTGCCTTATCAAAGTCAAAAATGGATAATGCAAAGCAAATAAGTAAAGGAGAAACACAATTGATATATTAATATAGGGAGGAACCATTACAAATAATGAAAATAAAACATGAAAGGAAAAAAAAGAGCATAATAAAAAAAAAACTAAACATTTCATAGGCCTAGAAGGTTTTATATTCATCACATTTTATAGTGGCCTCTATGAGATCTAGCCTATTTTTTATTTCATCTAAAGCTACACTGGTTTCAGCCTTAAAGTCATGTTGCATTTGGAGTAAGTCATCCATCTTCTGCAACATGAGAGATTCAAACTGAGTGTACATTGGCTGATTTGGATCCCTTTCTTTATCCTCAGAAGCTTCTTCTTCTTCACTAGAAACAGCAGGAGGAGGTTGAGGCATTGGTGGTTGTGGACCAGCCATCATCCATCCTTTTGGTGATTTCATCATGCCTAGCTTAGTAAGATGTTTATCTTGAATGAGGTTGTTACTAGAGTTTGTGTGGTCCACAACTTCATTAGAAACATCAATATTGAAGTGGTCTATGAACCTAGACACAAGAACAGCATAGGGAAAGGGATAATTGACTAGCCTCTTAGATTTTAACATAATCTCTTTAAATATTAGAACCCAATTCATGGGAATGGAGTTCTTCAAACCATACACTAGTTGTAGGTATTCATCAGTGGCTTGGACATGATTGGTTGCCCTAGGGGTTAAGACAGGTTATAATGTAATGTAGTGACCTATCCTCTGGTGTCATTGGGCCAGTACCCAACCTATTCCTAATTTGCTTATGGGGATTATTGAGCATGTCCCTGTAGGTATCAAGTTTGTTGTAACCCTCAGGATTCTCATCAAATTTTCTCTCACCCTCACATATAACCTCAGCTACTATTTCCCAGACTTCATGGGTAATCTCCATAGTGACACCCTTAACTTGAGATTTCATGGTCCCATTCATGGAACCCTTGGCACAGGTAAAGAATACCTTTACCAGTTCAGGGTAGTATGTACCCTTCATCTCTAGAAAATGCCTAAGGCCTCTAAATAAGCAGGGAATTGAAATCCTTCTCTTATGAACCAATTTAGGTCAAGGTATTTAGGTGAGCAGACTTATTTGGTAGCATTAAATTGAAGGTAATTCATCTTATCAGGCTCATTTGTGAACCAAAGATCAAGTCTATTAGGTGGAGGGGGATTGGAAGAGGATTCTCCTACCTTCCTTTTAGAAGTTCTAACTCTCTTAGGTGTAGACATTTTAGGAGGGACACAAAGACACAAATTTAGCAAGATAGAGAAGAGAGGTTGGTGCAAACATTTCCATAGATGAAAAACTCTATTTATAGATGAATTTCAGACACCCAACGTTCAAAAATTTTAAAAAATAGTTGTTAGAAGTAGTTAAGTCACTGCAGAGGTTTTAAATTTGAAATAAGTGAAGATTGGGCAGTTACAAAACCCAAAAAAATCTGTCAGATACACAGTAACCACCTAAATAATCGATTATAATTTCAGTGTAAACGATTATTTCACACATTCAAAGCACAAAAAATTACACACAGTAATCGATTAATCCGTTAGGTAATCGATTATTTGTATAACCAGTCAGAGGTAAAAGACGACTTGTAATCGATTATATGCCAATGTAATCGATTATATCATAATTTTTAAGAATTCAGGCATGTAAAAGAGCTTCAGTAATCGATTTATCCAACTCGTAATCGATTATTCCAAGAGATTTTAATTTTGAAACATAAAAGACTGCAATGTAATCAATTACAATTTCACTGTAATCGATTACTCCAGTGAAACTTTGAAACTGAAAAACACATTTTAGTCAATGTAATTGATTATCCCGACTTGTAATCGATTACTTCAGGAAAACCCCATTTTCAGAAATAACAAAATAATCGATTATTTTTATGTTGTAATCGATTATCATAGCTCAAAAAGCTTACCAAAGATGGATTTTAATGATTTTAATCGATTAAGCTGTAGTGTAATCGATTATTACAAAGAATTTATCAGATTGCAGGGCATTATGCAGACCAATTCGAATTTTCAACAGGTTTTAGTGATGGAGATAACAATGGATTTCAATTTAGCACGGAAAAACATGAAATATACAAGCTAGCATATATTAGATTCATCAAGAATGCCTAGCATGTTTCAAATTGCATAAAATCTGTCTCTAGCCAAAGGTTTTGTAAAAATATCAGCTACTTGGTTATTGGTATCAATGAAGTCAATCTTAATATTACCTTTCTGTGCATGGTCTCTTATAAAATGATGTCTTATTTCAATGTGTTTGGTCCTTGAGTGCATAATTGGATTCTTTGAGATATTGATAGCACTTGTGTTGTCACAAAGCAGGGGTATCTCTTTTAGTTCAACTCCAAAATCTTACAATTGTTGTTTCAGCCATAAGCTTTGTGCACAGCAACTCCCAACTGAGATATATTCAGCTTCAGCAGTTGACAAAGCCACACAAGATTGTTTCTAGCAATGCCAAGATATGAAAGAACTTCCAAGAAGATGACAAGTGTCACTTGTGCTTTTCCTATCCAATTTACATCCTGTAAAATCAGAATCAGAATATCCAATAATATTGATTTGTGCACCCTTAGGATACCATAGCCCAACTTTTGGGGTTGCCTTGAGGTACTTGAGGATTCTTTTGACTGCTGTAAGGTGAGACTCTTTTGGATTTGCTTGATATCTTGCACACCAGCAAACACTAAACATAATATCAGGTCTACTAGCTGTCAAATACAATAAAGAACCAATCATTCCTCTAAATTTTGATTCATCAACATTCTTTCCCTTTTCCGTCTGAATCAAGGTAAGCTGAGGTTGCCATTGGAGTTGTAGCATCTTTGCTTTTCTCCATTTCAAACTTTTTTATCACTTCAAGGCAATACTTAGATTGATTAAGGAAAGTGCCATTGTTCATTTGTTTCACTTGAAGTCCAAGAAAGAATGTTAGCTCTCCCATCATAGACATCTCAAACTCATTTTGCATGGCTGCAGAAAATTCTTTACAAAGTAATTGATTAGTTGAACCAAAGATAATATCATCAACATATACTTGAACCAATAGAATATCATCCTTATGCCTCTTGATGAACAAGGTTTTATCAACATTGCCCCTTGTAAAATATTGATCAAGCAGAAATTTACTCAACCTTTCATACCATGATCTAGGAGCTTGTTTTAGACCATAGAGGGCCTTTTTAAGTTTAAAAACATGGTTTGGATGTTTGAAATCAGTAAATCCAGGAGGTTGTTCAACATAAATGCCTCCTCAATATATCCATTTAAAAAGGCACTTTTAACATGCATTTGAAAGAGTTTAAAATCCATTAAACATGCAAATGCAAGTAATAGCCTAATAGCTTCCAATCTTGCAATTGGAGCATAAGTTTCCTCATAGTCAATGTCTTCCTCTTGGTTGTACCCTTTAGCAACCAATCTAGCCTTGTTCCTTACTATAATTCCACTTTCATCAAGTTTATTTCTAAAAACCCACTTTGTACCAATAGGCTTGAAAGATGATGGTCTAGGAACAAGTTCCTAAACTTCATTCCTTTTAAATTGATTTAATTCATCATGCATGGCATGCATCCAATGTTCATCATGTAAGGCTTGGTTAATGTCCTTAGGTTCAATTTGAGACACAAAAGCCATATTATAACATAAATTCCTAACAGAAGATCTAGTAGAAATTCCCTTTGACATTTCTCCAATGATATTGTCTAGTGAGAAATCTCTTGTAGTTCTCCATTCTTTTGGCTCTTGATTAGATGTTGAGGGATTTGTTTCAGCACTAGGTTCACCTTTGTCTTTGATTGTTAAATCCTTTAGCTGGACATTTCCTTCCAAAGGACCTGCATCTAAATCATAATTCTTTTCCTCTCTTGAGGGGTTAGATTCATCACAAATTACATGAACAGATTCTTCCATGCGCATAGTTCTTTTATTGAATACTCTATAAGCTTTGCTATGTAATGAATATCCAAGAAAAATAGCTTCATTAACTTTTGCATCAAACTTCTTTCCCATTATTTAATACAAAACACTTGCAGCCAAAATTTCTCAAATGAGAGATGTTTGGTTTTCTCCCTTTGTATAGCTCATAAGGGGTTTTCTTTAAAATGGGCCTTATAAGTAATCTATTCAAAGTATAGCATACAGTACTAATTGCATCAGCCCAAAAATACTTTGGCAATTTTGTCTCATTAAGAAGTGTTCTTGCACCTTCTTCAAGGAATCTGTTTTTCCTCTCCACAACACCATTTTGTTGGGGTGTTCTTGGAGCTGAAAAGTTGTGGTTAATTCCATTTTCTTCACTGAATTTTTCAAAATGTTCATTTTGGAATTCCCCACCATGATCACTTCTTATTGAAATAATTTTGCAACCTTTCTCATTTTGAGCAAGTTTAGCCATTTTTCTAAAAGCATGGAAAGCATCACTTTTGGATTTCAAAAACAAAGTCCAAGTAAATCTAGAGTAGTCATCAATAATAACAAGCCCATAGTAATTACCACCTAAACTCAATGTTAAAGACGACTTGTTTTGTGATACAATCCCTTTCAACTCTGATTGTTAAAGAAATTTTAATTGGCCAAGAACAACAAATTCTCCCCCTCTCTCTTGGTTTGTGTACTACTCATAGTGTTTTCAAGACTACCCATATCCCAAGAAGGAGCAGAATGGTGGAGGTCTAAATGACCAAATTGGACGCCCGAAGGGCACGGGAAGAGTTTTTACTCTTAATGGTGTCAAAGCTTCAAAATCGAAAGATCTAATCCAAGATAAATGTTTCATAAGTGGGATTCCATTACTTGTGCTATTTGATTCTGGTGCAACCCATTCGTTTATATCTTGCTAATATGTGGAGAAACTTAAGCTTTATGCGTCTTCTTTGAGTGATGATCTTGTGGTGAAGACCCCTGTAACACCCCAAAATTTAAGGAATTACAGAGAATGACTAAGAGTAAAATGTTAATAAAAGGCAGTAGAAAATTTAGGGCAAAATGACAAGAACGCCCCTGAACAATTTCAAAAATGACGTTTATATCCCTAGGGTGAAAATGACAATTTTGCCTTGAACAATTCTGGAAATGACCAATGCATCCCTAGATATTTTAGTAAGATATTTACTAGGAGAAATTACCAAAATATCCTTAGACAATTTCATAAATGACAGATAGGTCCCTGAGGCACTAAAAGACTAAAATACCCCTGGATATTTTATTAATGACCAAATTGTCCTTAGGCATTTTAACAAGATACTTTAAGGAGGAAATTCTTTAAACACTCTGGGATGCCTGAAAAATAATCAGAATACCCTTAGGGTAACAAATACAGAGTTTCCCTGAATATTTTTAGAAATGACGATTTTACCCTTAGGGTGAAGGGTAAAATTACCAAAATGCCCCTAGGTCAAAACTGACCAAGATGACTTTAGAAAATTATGGGAACCTGAGTATTGAATAAAATACCGTTAGACAACAAATTATCAACATGGTTGGTGGCAGAAAACCCTAAATTATGATTTCTAGGAATTTTGGAAGATATTCTGAAAAGAGCTCAATCTAGACAACCTCAGGTATCAGAAAATTATAAGAAGAGTATAGACATGATCTATAGAATTTTCTCTTAATTATGGGAAGAAAAAGTATTCTAAATGAATTAGTATAGTAATTTTAATAATTAAAGGCAACATGAATTAATAGGAAATTAGAATTTTGATATTACATGAAACAAAAGGAAAATTGCGGATCAGGCTATCTAAGATCAAGCTTTGGCTGTATGATACAATATCAAGGGAGAAAAGTATTGGTAACCTTAAAGAATGGACACATGGATGTTTAAGAGGTTGGGAAACTTGCCATTGGTCCAATTGTAAAGGAAGGTAATAATGAGCTAAGAAGATTTTTTTAAAGAAAAACTTCCTCTTCACTCTTTGGAGCACGTAGCCATTTATAGGTATTATTACACTAATCCCAACGGTAAAAAGTTAGATATATGAGATAGGAATATACCTGTAAAATTTTAAGAAGATCCAACGGTTAACAAATTCAGAATGAATATTTTTATAACACGGGTTTTAGGTAAAAATTTTATGGTTAAGCTAGTAATTCACCTAAGAAAGCAATTGAAGACTTGACCCACAAGCCTTGATCTCCACGTGCAAAGGAAGATAAAAGGAGAAGCATGAAGAATCTTCAAGATTTAGGCCACTTGGAGGGCTAGGAAGAAAAGGCAAAGGCCATTGGACCAAGTGGAAAGTAAGACAATCATGACTTTGGCTAATAATACAACAAAAAATCTACAACACTTAAACCTAAGCAACCCCACGGTTTTAACCAAATGGAAGGCACCAAGAGTAAGCAATCCCATGTGAATAATTCAAAAATGAAAGGGAATACAACCAAGCTTGGCTATTGCACGGATTAGGCTAGAAAACAAGAAAGCAAGATGTAGAAATTTCAAGACATAGCCACTTGTAAGATAAGAAATGGCTAACCAATGAGAAACTAGCCACATGGAAAGCTAACCTTAGATATTTGTCATAAAAATCAAACTTGATTCCCCTATA
>PYAF01005505.1:326911-364769 GCA_007407185.1 Glycine tomentella
ACTAGTTACTCAATCATGCATCCTCATTCATTAATAGTTAAGCCCTAATCCCTTAGTGACATTAACCCTTTAACCCTTTTCAATACCCTAATCCCTTAGTAGCATTTATTAGGTTAAGCATTAAGTGATGCATTTAATGAGATTGCAAACCTACACCCCTATCCCTAGGTGATGTAAAGCAAGTCACCACACTTAGTTCTAAGACTAAGGCCCCAATATCCCTATTGTGAACCCTAGCTCTAAGCTCTTACCTAGGTTGATCAAGTCTAAGAAAGAGATGGAGACATTCAAGCAAAGTGCAGTAAAATAACATAGCATTAATGAATAATAACATTCAACCCAATCCAAATGAGATTTACATAGAATGTTTGCCTAACTACAAAAGAAACTAGCCAAACCTAACATGGATGGCCTTGGTACAACAAAAAGAAGCAAGCTTGATGATATGTACAACAAAGAAGAGGAAGAGAAGAGGGAAGAACCCTCTTCCCGTCACACCCAAACCCTAGCTCAGCTCCCAAGCCTTCTTCTTCCTTTGGTGCTGAATTTCGTCCCCAAAAGTCCCTCTTCAGTGCTGAGGCTTCATTATTTATAGAGTGGCCAGTGAAATCTCTGTTTTGCCCTCATTATGCAGATTCTGCGACCTGTGGCGCTCCTGGCGCGGGCACGGTGCTCCAGGCGCTGGCTGGCGAAACTGTGGCGCTTTGGGTGTCAGAATGGTGCTCCAGGCGCTGAACTGTAGAAATGCTGGTGCCCTAGGCGCGGACGTGGCGCTCCAGGCGCCATACTCCAGAGACGGTGGCGCTCCAGGCGCGGGACTGGCGCTGATGGTGCCATCATGCAGAACTAGCCTATGTACCCCTGATTGTACATAGGCTTGATGGCGCCAGACCTTCTTCTCTGCATAATTCCTTGCTAATTCACCTGCTAATCATCCAATCTTGACCAAAATACCTCATTGAAGCACATAAGTTGTATTCACACCAATTGGAAGTTATTTATTAGATAAAAACGATTCATTTAACGATCTAATTGCACTTGGAAACCTCATGTGTTAGGCACATATCAAACCCAGAGAGGTTTAGATTCTATCTGGGTTATTGTTGACAGATTAACCAAATCTACTCACTTTATCCCCCATCAATATCATATTTTCCTTAGAGAAGTTAACCTCCATGTATATTAGTGAGATTGTCAAATAACATGGTGTGCCGTCTAGCATAGTATCTGATAGAGATCCTAAATTCACCTCTAGGTTTTGGGAGAGTCTGAACAAAGCATTGGAAACCAAGCTTAAGCTAAATTCAGCATACCATCCTCAAATTGATGGTCAGATTGAACGAACCATTTAGTCGTTGGAGGACCTTTTGAGGGCGTATGTGTGATGCCCTAAAATTTCGATAATTGAAAATATATGATTGATTTATTTCTTGTATTATTTGATTAGTTTAGATTATTTGAATTGTTGTGTAAATTATCATTGTTCAATTGCTTGGTGTGGATGTTAGGTTATGTGGAGTTTGATTGATCTACATTTCAAATTTTTCCTGTTGGGATTTCCGAAATAACATCTGGAGTATGAGATATTAGCTTTGCATAGAAGCACAACAAGTTTTTTTTTAAGTTAAAATATATTTTTCAAAATAAATTAAAATAATGGCACATGTAGGTCTCAAACCTGTGACCTTTACTTTATTAACACAATGCTTCAACCAACTGAGCTAATAGGTCAATTATGTTAAAAAATAATTAATGTTGATACATATAACACTAAATTTTTTAATGTATATTTAATACATATAAGTTTACATAATAAATTTTGTAATAATTAATTTTGACTCTAATAATTAAAGTATTTTTTACATATAAAAATCATAGATTTAAATAAAAATTATAGTTTTAAATAAAAATTTACAAGTTTATTAAAAATATTAGACCTATAAATACAAATATAATTTTTAATTTAACCTGTAAATACAAATATAACTTTTATTAAATCTGCAAATTTTTATTAATTAAAGTATTTAATTAAACATATAAAAATCATAAGTTTAATAAAAATTAGCAGGTTTAATAAAAATTATATTTGTATTTATAGGTCTAATATTTTTTAATAAACAAATCAAAATGAATATTAAAACAAAAACAAAGAATAATAACTTTGTTATTTCAATTTATTTAATTTTGAATTAATATAGAAGAAAATCGAAAAAATATCTTCAACAACCACAAAAAGTATATTTATAGATTTGGCATCTAATTGAATTATAGAAATCTAAAATCTCCTTTATGAATCCTAAGAAACCAATTTATTATATTCCGATTTTAGTTGATCCTTAGTTTCTAGTCCAAAACTAATAATGTGAAATGTGAAGAACCTTCATTTTATACTATTACTATAAAAATTGACTATAAAAAAAATTCTATCGGATTTTTGAATGGGCAAAAATAATATTCAATAACCATACAAGCATTTTTTTTGTGTGTTGATGCATACCGCTTTTTCATCCCTTAATAAGTGTCATATTTTAGTTAATTTCAGGATTATAATGCTAGCACTTATCTTTTGATTTCCATAAAATTGCTTATAAATTTGCCCTAATCCTATTTGTTTTGTAGCTAGAACATATATAAAGGTTATTGTTTACATTTTGGAAGATTATGTTAGATATAGGGGGAGTTGGAAGAAAGAGCTACATGTTTATCAAAGCATGGCTGAAGTATTTGGCTTGAAGTTTTAGCTTTTTACATGCCCAATTATTTTGATGGCATTTGTAATTTGTCTAAGAGGTTCAAGTACATTGCCTAATGATCCTTGCATTGCATAATTCATTTACATGCATTCATATGTAGTTTAGAGGATCAAATGTTTGCATTTGCAAAGAAAATCACATGGCTTATGTTTTTAGAAAAATATGTTTTTGCACTGTGTTAATCGATTAACTGTATTACGTAATCGATTACATATGTGTGTTAATTTCTGAAAAAGCCATGATCAACACTTTAATCGATTACCAAGTGTTATGTAATCGATTACCAAGTGTTATTTTCAAAATATGTTTATCTACTTTAATCTATTAAAGGAAAATCGTAATCGATTACTAAGTGCATTTTACATATTATGAGTGTCTGCCTTAAGCGATTACAAGAAAGTGTAATCGATTACAAAGGCTTGTTTCTATCTGAGCTTACCTGGTTTAATCGATTACCAATATCAGTAATCAATTACAACAGCTTGTTTGGAAAATCAGTCATCTGTGTTAATTGATTACATCACGTATTAATCGATTAAGTTGTTCATGAAAATTTTCCAGAAAAGCTCAATAACATTTTAATCGATTATCTGTTTGACTTAATCGATTACATATGTTAAAATAATCGATTACCTTAACGGATTAATCGATTACAATTTGTTAAATCAGTTTTCTATTTCAAGGCTTTATGGGTCTACACTTAATAGAAATCATAACATTTTGTGAGAACGAAAATAAACTTTTGAGAGAGACTTACCAAAAGCTTTTAGTGCATTCAAATGTTCAAGAAACCAGTTTTACTTAAGAGACACATCTTGTGAAGATCAAAGAGTTATGTCTTTGGAAATGATGTGTTTTTGAAGAACAAGAGATTTCAAGAAAGATTAGTCTATGCATTGACATTCATTCAACCTGATTGATGGGTAACAACATACATTCATTCATCATCTGTTAAGGATCTCAGGTTGTGTACTTCTTGAACTCTTTCTTTTAGAATTTCTGTTTTAGAATTTTGTGGTGTAAATCATTATAGTTCTTTCAAGCTTTCTTGAGTAAGGTTCTCAAGAAGTAAAGATCTGAGTAGGGTTCTCAGAGTCTTTGTGATTTGTATTCTAATAGTGTTTAGAATTCAGTATCTTTGTCTAGGGTTGATAGAGATAATTACTTGTTTTGGTTGTAAAAGAATAATTTGATTTAGTGAAAACTCTAACCTAGTGTTGGTTGAAAGACACTAGATGTAGCCTCCAAGTTTGTAAGGTGAACCAGTATAAATTGTTGTGTCTTGTGTTCTTTATCTGTGTTTCTTTCATTGCTAGTATTTGGAAATCAATATACAATCAACAAGAAGTATTTCAGTCGTTACATGCATTCTGAGGTGGATCTAGATTGAAAGAAAGTTCTTATTTTGTTATAGGGTGATTGAGTGATTCGATCCAAGTTTAATTTCGCAAATTGTTTTAAAGAAAAGTTTTAAAAGCCTGTTTTAACCAATTCACCCCCCTCTTGTTATTTGAAGTGTGTTCATTGTATTTTCAATTGGTATCAAGAGCTGGTTCTTGTGATTTATTCAAGATCAATATCTTTCATAAAGAAAATGAATATCACTCAAATTACTTTCAAAGAGGGTGTCTCCCTAAATCGTCCACCGATGTTTGAGGGAGAACACTTCAGTTTTTGGAAAAGTAGGATGCAGATTTTCATCCAATCCAATGACCCCGGTGCATGGAATGCTATAGAAAAGGGTCCTTTGGTCCCAATGAAAATTTTTGATGGTAAATTGATTCTCAAAGAAAGGGATGAAATGACAAATGCTGAAAAAAGAATAGTGCAATATGATTTTAAGGCTAAAAATATGATCACCTCTGCACTTTCTTCTGATGAGTTTTTTAGGACTGTTAGGCGTAAAAGCGATAAGGAGATGTGAGAAATGTTAGAGGTTACTCATGAAGGCATGGACTTGTGGTTTTCCACAGAGTCGGATAAGATGAACTACCTGCAGTTCAATGCTACCAAACCTGTTGCCTCCCCCAAATACCTTGAATTAGATTGGTTTATTAGGCAAGGGTTCCAATTCCCTACTTTCTTTGAATCCCAAGGGCTAAGAAGATTCTTAGAGTTAAAGGGTACTTTTTACCCTAATTTGGTAAAGGTGTTTTACACTTGTTTAAAGGGCTCAATGCAAGGGGACATGATGTCCAAGGTGAAGGGAATTACTATGAGAATAACTCCAAATATATGGGAGTTTGTGGCAGGGGTAGTTTGTGAAGGGGCAAGGAGATTTGATGAGGAGCTTGATGGGTATAATAAGATGGACACCTACAGGGAAATGTTGCATGATCCTCACATGAGGCTAAGGACTAGATTGGGTACTGGACCCATGACACCTGAGGACAGACTCCTCCATTACATCATTACTTACATTGTCACTCCTAGGGCCACCAACCATGCCCAAGCAACTGATGAGGACCTTCAATTGGTCTATGGGCTGAAGAACAACATACCCATGAATTGGGTACTCATCTTTGAGGAGATAATGCTTAAATCAAAGAGGTTGGTGAACTATCCTTTCCCTTATCATGTCTTTGTCTCAAGGCTTATTGACCACTTCAACATAGATGTTGAAAATGATGTGGTTGATAATACAAATTCCTCCAACAGTCTGATTAAGAAGAAGCATCTCACGAAAATGGGGATGAGAAAAACACCCAATGGATGGGTTATGGCAAATCAACAACAAGCTACTGCTGCTAATGAAGAACAAGTTGCTGCTGACTCAGAAGATGAAGAGCATCAACAGCCTCAACAGCCTGTCTTCTCAGACTTTGAGTCCTTGATGCTTGAAAAGATGAACAGTATGTTGAAGATTCAAAAAGACTTCAAAGCAGAGACTCATGAAGCCCTTGAAGATATTAGGGAAAGATTAGACTCTATTGAAGCAAACATGAATGACAATGCTTCAGTAGAATTCTAGGATTAAATAGTTTGCTTTTAGTTTGCCTTTTATTTGTGTTGATTTGAGGGGGAGCTACTTGAAGATTGATGCAAATTGAAGACTTGGAAATGTTTTGACTTTCAACATGCTTGAAGGCTTGAATAAGAAGATTGTGATTAAATGTAAAAGGAAAGAAAGCTTTTTGTTGATCCAAGTCCTAGCATGCATATCATTCATGCTCATTTGAGCATTATATCACTAAAGCATTAAGTAATTGTTTTGGAACTTAAAAAGAAGCTAAGTGTTTTTGGAAAAATAGACTAAAGCTGGTTTAATCGATTAATACACATAAAGAATCGATTATATTGTTCTTCAAGCTTTCTGGAAAATTATCAAGAACGATTTAATCGATTACATCATCAGGTTAATCGATTATTTCATCTTAGTATACACATGATCTGGCTGAGTGACTGGTTTAATCGATTACCACTGATCTGTAATCGATTACATACCTATTTAGAAAAAGTGATCACTCTGCTTTAATCGATTATCATGCATTGTAATCGATTATTTAGTCCATTAAATATTTTACACTCCTCTGCCTTAATCGATTACCGTTTGTTGTAATCGATTATATTACTGAAACATGATTTTTACTTACTCTGCTTTAATGGATTACCAATTATTGTAATCGATTACTCAGTACAATATGATTTTAGAGGGCTTCTGGAGTAATCGATTACACATCGGGATAATCGATTAAATGACCCATTGCTGTAACCCAGATCTTGATATGAACAGATTAATCGATTACAGAAGCGTGTGTAATCGATTACATATGCTAAACAATCGATTACTGGAGCGCTTTTAATCAATTATTTCAGTTACAAAATTTAGTATAAATAGAACCCATGCCTTTTCTGATAAGAACAACGAAATAGAACTTGAATTTTCGATCTCTAAGCATTCTAAAAGCTTTCTAAGCACTCATAAAGGCTTTCTTCTGGGTTCTTAGGCTCTTGCTTCCACTGATTCTCATACGGGTCATTAGGATTTAGTGAAGCAAGGCAATTCTTCACAAAATTAAAGAAAAACTGTTCTGCATTTTGTTACTGCATTCAACCTGGTATTTTCATTCCTTTGCATATCATTCTTGGATCATCAGGTGAATTCTTTCCTTACTCTTTGTGGTTGTAAACTTTCTGTTAAAACTTTGAATTTGAAGTTCTATTGTAAATGGGTTTTCTTGCAAGATTAGAGATAGTGTTTCTCTAATGACAGCTGAGTAGTGTTCTCAGTGTGGGTGTAGCTTCTAAGGGTCTAATAGGGTTTTAGATTTCTGAACTTTATCTAGGGTTGATAAAGAGAAGCTTGTATTTGCTTGTAAGAATATTATTTGCAATAGTGGAACTCTACTCTAGTGTTGAGTAGAAGAAACTGGATGTAGCCTCATAGTGTTTGAGGTGAACCAGTATAAATCTTGTGTGTTTATTCTTATTCTGCATGTTTGATTATTTTCTTTGTGAATTCTATTTTACATCTTGTTCCTTGAAGCATTACAAGTCTTGGATTGATCTTGGATAAAGGTTCTTGGTTGTATTTGTGATAAAGATTCTAAAGGGCAAAATCTCTGATTTTAATACTCTGATATTGTTTACTCAAAAAGTTTTAACTTACCAAGACTAACCAATTCACCCCCCTCTTGGTTAAGTGTGAAGTGTTCCCATATTTTACAATTTGTTCTATTTGAATTGTTGTTTAAGTTTCTTAATGTACTTGCTTCCTTAGATTAAGTTTAATGACATTTGCATCCCCAGTTCATTATCCGCTGTGCTTTTATTAATTTTGTCTTTTAACAAGCCAAATAGGGGGGAGAAATGATTAAGGGGGAGTAGTCTAACATATACTCTGTTTGCCTCTATTTTTTGATTCATTTTTGCCTAAAATTTTAAACTGGATGGATGCTGCTGGAATTTAGGGGGAGTATTGATGTTAAATGGAAACTAATCAATATGAATGATGTTTAATTGAATGCTTCTTGGACACAAATGCTTTTAATACTTGTTCTTGGCAAAGGCATTGAAAATTTTACAGGTTTGAAAAGCTTGAAGTTCATCAAACAAATTCTTAGTTAACTCCAAGTCCTATTGTTTAATCAACTTGAAGATTTGGCATGTTTAAAGCCAAAAAGGGGGAGATTGTTGATTCGAAAGGAGTTACTTGAAGATGAACAAAGAATCAAGCTCAGATGTTTTGTGCTTTCAACATGCCTTGAAGCCTTGGAAATCAATTTGTGATTGTTGTAAAGGGAAAAAGCTATCTCTGATGATCCAGTGTGCATATCATTCATATCATTCACTTAGGATTGTTAGATTATGTGTTAATATAATAGCAATTGATAATTAAGGCAAGTTTAAAACCAAGTTTTTGGAAAAACAAGGTTATGATGTTTTAATCGATTACAGATAGATAGGAATCGATTATTTTGTTCTTTGTGCCTTCTGGAAAACTTTCTAAGAACAATGTAATCGATTACATATCGGATTAATCGATTACCTAGGCTAAAATTAAAATATTAAACTCTCTGTCTTAATCGATTACAGAAGTTTGTAATCGATTATATACTATGCATGTGTTAAACATGCTTTGCTGATTTAATCGATTACCAGAAACAATAATCGATTACATAGTGCATTTGAAATGAAGAGCTTCTTGTTTTAATCGATTACGTGACGGGATAATCGATTATTATGTTCATAGCTCAAACCCAGAACAAATCTTAAACATTTTAATCGATTACATTCTTGAATTAATCGATTACATATGCTAAATAATCGATTACAAGAGCATATATAATCGATTATTTTCAGTTAGAAGTCTGTTATAAATAGAACCCTTTGCTCTGCTGATTGAAGGACTTGAGAAATTCGAATTCTGAGCATTCATAAGCGTTCTTAACATTCTATAAGTGATTTTTCTGTGTTCACAAAGTTCTTGTCTTCACCAAAAGTCATATGGGTTATTGAATGATTGAGTGAAGAAAAATTTGTTTTCAAAGCTTGAGGAAATGGATGTTCTAAGTCTGTAAATCTTTCTTCAACCTGGTGAATCATTCATATGCATATTGTTCATTGGATCATCAGGTGACTTCTTTCCTTAATCTTTGAAGTTGTAAATCTATTTTTAATTTTTGTAGTGATTTGTCTATTGTAAATGGGTTTCTTGCTTGTTAGCTAGAGATAGAGTTTCTCTAGGGGTTTGCTGAGTAGTGTTCTCAGTGGGTTGTCCCTAAGAATCTAATAGTGTTTTAGATCTCTGAACATTATCTAGGGTTGATAAAGAGAGGCTTTGTAATAACTTGTAAGAACAGATATTTGCAATAGTGGAACTCCATTCTAGAGTTGAGTGGAAGAAACTGGATGTAGCTTCATAGTTTTTGAAGTGAACCAGTATACATTGTGGCTGATCTTTATTCTCTTCTCATCATCTCAATATTACTTTGAATTGTGAATCATATTCTTTGCATAGTAAGCTTTCCATTTGTCTATTGATTTTCTTGACAAAGGAATTTGATTGAATATAAAGATTCTTGATTTCAAAAGTTTTTTTAAGTGATAAAGATCCTGTGGAAACTCTGATAGTAAAATTTTTAAATACCAAGATTCAACCAATTCACCCCCTCCCCCTCTTAGTTGTATTGAAGTATTCCTATCATTTTCAGTTGTTACAAAATGAGTTTGATGATTTCAAGTTACAAGGTCAATGGGTGTATATGTCCCTCTTTCTCTTCTAAGGTTGAAAAATGCATGTTGTTACAAGAAAAGTTTGATGATTTCAAAAAAAGTCAAGGAGAAAAGTACATGTTACTACTTTCTGAAAAAGCTACTTGATTGATCTTTTGAAAATGTTTTATAAAGGAAAATGCAACTTAGCTAAAATATTAAGTGTGCAAAAATATGTTGGAGATACTTCTGGATCGGGTTAAAAACAAGGTCCAAAATCTGTTGGAAAAATAGTATTTGTACAACCAAAATAGAAGAATCAAAGGAGCTTTTATAAATCTAAGTTTAATCAAAATACTTACTTTGGAAAATCATCAAAAGTTGTAACTTGTAACTAATGCATGAAGAGAGGGCATACATCTTATAAGTGTTTTGCTAGAAAATATTATGTACCTAATGGAGAATGCATTTGGATGCCAAAGAAAAAGAAAATAGCTAACCCCTATGGACCCAACCTTAATTAGGTACCTTTCTTTGCTACTTGATTTGAATTTGCAGGTGTGTCTTAGAGCAAAAACATCACTATGGTATCTTGACAGCGGTTGCTCTAGACACATGACTGGTGACATATCCATGCTTACAAATGTCAAACTAAAAGATGGAGGATTTGTCACATATGGGAAGGAAAGATAATTGGAAAAGGAAACATAGGACACAGCCTCAAGACTATGATAAAAAATATTCTATATGTTGAAGGATTGAAACATAATCTCCTAAGCATAAGTCAATTATGTGATAAATGGTTCAATGTTTCTTTCAACAATAACTGTTATTTGATCCGTGATAGTCAAAATGGTGAGTTTATACATGTTGGTAAGAGGAAGGGTAACATATATGTACTTTCCATTGAGTATGCATTCATTCACAACACTAGTTGCCTAATCAGTAAAACTAATGATACTTGGTTATGGCATAGGAGAGCAAGTCATTTGAACATGCATTATATGAATAAGCTCATTTGAAAAGACTTAGTCATTAGCTTACCTAAGCTCAAATTTGAGAAGGATAAAATATGTGATGATTGTCAAAAAACGAAACAAACAAAGAATTCCTTTCAAAGCGAAAATGTTTTTTCTACTACTAAACCCCTTGAGTTATTGCATATGGATTTATTTGGTCCTTCAAGAACTATGAGCCTAGGTTGTAATTACTATGGTCTTTTCATTGTTGATTATTTTTCTAGATATACATGGACTTTGTTTATAAGATCTAAGAATGATGCATTCACAGCATTTAGAAAATTAGCCAAGACTATTCAAAATGAAAAAGCTTGCAATATTGTTTCAATAAGAAGTGATCATGGTGGTGAATTCCAAAATGAAAATTTTGAAAAATTTTGTGAGGAATATGGAATCAACTACAATTTTTCTGCTCCAAGACCACCTCAACAAAATAGTGTTGTGGAAAGGAAAAATAGTTCCTTTGAAGAAGGTGCTAAAACTCTTCTTAATGAAATAAACTTGCCAAAACATTTTTGGGCTGATGCAATGAGTACTGTTTGCTATAGCTTGAATAGATTATTCATAAGGTCTCTTTTGAAGAAAACTCCTTATGAACTATTCAAAGGAAGGAAGCCAAACATTTCACACTTAAGAGCATTTGGCTGTAAATGTTTTGTTTTAAATAATGGTAAAGATTCTCTTGACAAATTTGATGCTAAAGCTGATGAAGGTATCTTTATTGGTTACTTTTTACAAAGCAAAGCATATAGAATCTTTAACAAAAGAACATTATGTGTAAAAGAATCAGTGCATGTTATTTGTGATGAGTCTAACACCTCCAAGGAGGAAAAAGAATGTGATAATGATGCAAAACAATTGGAAGATATTATGCAGTTTAATGAAAAGTTAAAGCTTGATTTAAATGACAAAGTGGAACATTCAACACCCATTCAAGAGCATAAGGATATGAGAACTACTAAAGATCTTTTTATTGACAATATCTAGGGGAAGTATCAAAGGGAGTTTCTACTAGATCCTCTTTACGAAATCTTTGTTGTACAATGACATTTGTTTCACAAATTGAACCAAAAAGCATTGACCAAGCTTTACTTGATGAACATTGGATGATGGCCATGCATGATGAATTAAATCAATTTAAGAGAAATGAAGTTTGGGAATCAGTTCCTAGACCCTCTTCTCATAAACCTATTGGCACCAAGTGGGTTTTTAGAAACAAACTTGATGAAAGTGGTATCATCATAAGGAACAAGGCCAGATTGGTTGCTAAAGGTTACAGCCAAGAGGAAGGCATTGATTATGATGAAACATATGCTCCAGTTGCTAGATTGGAGGCCATTACGTTGCTGCTTGCTTATGCATGTCTAATGGGTTTTAAATTGTTTCAAATGGATGTTAAAAGTGCATTTTTAAATGGATATATTGAGGAGGAGATATATGTTGATCAACCTCCTGGTTTCATTGATTTTAAACATCCAAATCATGTTTTCAAACTAAGAAAAGCATTGTATAGTTTGAAACAAGCTCCAATGTCTTGGTATGAAAGGTTGAGCAAATTTCTGATTGACCAATCTTTCATAAGAGGACAAGTGGAGAAAACTTTGTGCATCAAGAAAAGAGGCAATGATATTTTTTGATAGTTCAAATTTATGTAGATGATATAATATTTGGTTCATCTAATCAGTCTATGTGCAAAGAATTCTCTATCTCTATACAGAGTGAGTTTGATATGTCTATGATGGAAGAATTGACATTCTTTCTTGGACTTCAAGTGAAGCAATTGAAGAATGGAACATTTCTCGGCAAATCAAAGTACTGTTTTGAAATGATTAAGAAATTTGAGATGGAAAAAAGTAAAGATGTTGCAACTCCTATGGCTACATCAACTTATCTTGACTTAGATGACAAAGGAAAAAGTGTTGATGAGTCAAAGTGCAGGGTAATGATAGGATCCTTGTTATACTTAACTGCAAGTAGGCCTGATATAATGCTAAGTGTTTGCTTATGTACAAGATATCAAGCAAATCACAACGAATCTCATCTAACTACAGTAAAAAGGATTCTCAAATATTTCAAGTCCACACCAAAAGTTGGATTATGGTATCCAAAAGGTACTTCTATTAGTATAATTGGATATTCTGATTCAGATTTTGCAGGGTGCAAATTGGATAAGAAAAGCACTAGTGGTACATGCCACTTTCTGGGAAGTTCTTTGATTTCTTGGCACTGCAAGAAACAATCCTGTGTACCCTATCTACTGCTGAAGCTGAATATATTTTTGCTGGAAGCTGTGGTGCACAAAGCCTCTTGTTGAAGCAACAACTACAAGACTTTGGTGTTGAGTGATAGAGTGCTTTTAGTTAACTTTTTGTCTATCATTCTTAGCCTATTTGACCTCTTTTAAACTTTTATTTTCCCATTCTAATTCAGTTTTGTCTTAGGCAAGTAAGTGGGCTTAATTGCTAATTGTAGCGTATTTTCGGATCTTTGCTCACTTAATGTATCTGACTTGTGCAGGGCCTATAGAGTGCTACGGAACTCCTAATGGAGCGTTCTAGGAGTCCCTGAAAAGATAACGAAAAGATCTACAAGTTTGCTAGAAATAGCCCTGAGGCCAATTCTGTCATTTGGAGGGTCATTTTAAGCTTCGGAATCGGAACCTCTGCACTTGTAATTTGGCTGTGAGTTTTAATTTTGTTGGTGTAAATAGTAAATAATTAGATTGTTGGGTTTGTTTATGGTCCATTCTATTTTCAAAACTTAGTCACTGTATATATTAGTGACTTTAGTGAAACTTGGATAGCACTTTACAATTCAATAAACAAGTTTTTTATATTTATTTTCTTTAGTTTTTAGAATCAAAAGCTTGTTCTTCATTTTCTCTCATTTGTTCTTCATTGTTCTTCATCTTCTTCATTTCCATTTTGCTATTCTTCCATTTTTCTGCACTTAATTCATGGGGCTTTCGTTGGTGATGATCATGGAAGGCTAAATCATCAATCAATCCAAGGATCCAACTCAAGCAAGAGAAGAATTAGAGTTCCGATTTGGTAATTCTATTTGAATGTTCACCTTCTTCTTCAATTTCTATTATGTTTTCATGATTATGAATGCATTTAGGATTGAAAGTGAGTTAGGATTATGGATTCATGTCCTCATTTCGAATGATAATCACAAGATTAATTGAATGATATTTCAGTTAGGGTTGTGGTTTCAATTAATTTAGGAGTAGAATCGATTGAACTTCTTCTATTGAGATTGAATGAATCTTCATGATAGAATCAATCTATGAGAATGATGATGATTCGAATAGCTTGAGTTGGTGAATTAGATTGATGCTTTCTAATCTGTTTTACTTTACTCCTTGATAATCTTGTTAATTTCTGCATTGTTCTTTAATTTTAGTTTGTGTTCTTGCATGTTTTACTTTGCGCATACCAACTATTCGACAAAATTTCCCCTTATTATTACCAATGATTTGAAGCTAGAATCATATTGATCGTGTCTCTGAGTCGACCTAGGTTAACCCTGTGCTACAGAATTAGCTTGGTAAAATTATTTTTGATGCGTCTTGACAACGTAATATCATTGAGCTACAGGAGTTTCCCTTGTTGTGTGACAACACAAGTGCTATCAACATTTACAAAAAATCATATTATGCACTCAAGGACCAAACACATTGAGATCAGACATCACTTTCTCAGGGATCACACTCGAAAGTGTAATATCAAAATTGACTTTGTTGAAACTTATAATCAACTAGCTGATATATTCACTAAACCCTTAGCAAGAGATAGATTCTATTCACTTAGAAACATGTTAGGAATTCTTGATGAATCTAATATATCATAGATTGCTTGTTGTGTGATAACTTGTATGATATTACATGTCATCTAGCAATATCATCACATGTGCTTGAAATTTGAAATAGAATGCATATACTCTGGTTTTTCTGCATAACTCTCTTGTTTAATCGATTATCACATGGAAGAATCGATTATTTCATGCTTAACCTTGATTTATAGACATTTTTTGTGATATGTAATCGATTACACTATCAGAATAATCGATTACAACTCATAAAAGTTGGATTTTGATTCCTGTCTTGCTTTGTTTTAATCGATTACCTTACGGAATAATCGATTACAACTCAAAGGAAAATACTTGTCTGTTCTAATACTCTATTTTAATCGATTACCCTTCGTTTTAATCGATTACACTTCAGTGAAAACTCTCATCTGATTCAAATGCTATCTGCCTTAATCGATTACGTCACAGAATAATTGATTACTAGTATGTTATCTGCCTTAATGAAGAACGAAATAATCAATTACGTTTCTTCTATAATCGATTATGTATGGCAGTTACTGAATCTCTGCAAAATTGTTGAAAATGTAAACTGTCAAATTTCACTAAAAATTCAAAATTTGAATCTATAATTGGGAGTTATGGCCTAGGAACGTGTAGTGACAATTACAAAGCTTAAAATTAAAACTTGAGCACATAATTTTGTCTATAAATTCAGCTTTTCTCAAGAGAGAAATTCACACCTGAATTCTTTCTCTCTTCAAGCTTGAGTTCTGAGTTTTCTTCTTTTCTTCTTCTAGCCCAGATTTTGAAATACCTTTCCTACATAATGTCTACCTCTAAGAGAGTCAAAACTAGAAAAAGAAAGGTTGATGAGTCATCCAAATCCTCAGGGAACAGATTTCATTCTTGGTTCCTTGAAGAAAAGGATAGAATGACTTATACCCAGTTTAATGCCACCAAATTAATCATGCCCCCTAAATATCTGAACATTGACTGTTTTGTCAAGGAAGGTTTTCAATTTCCTGATCTTCTTGAAATTCAGGGATTGAAGAAGTTTGTAGAACTTTAGGGTACCTTTTACCCTGAGTTAGTGAAGGTGTTCTACACCTGTATGAAGGCTACCATGGAAGGAGTAATTCACTCTCAAGTAAAGGGTGTTACCATGGTGATTGATGAAGAAGTTTGGCAAGTAGTAGCTTGCATCTCTCCTGATGGAGCCAGAAAATTTGAGGAAGAAATAGGTGGTTATAATAGGATTGACACCTATAGAGGGATGCTTCAAGACCCTCAAGCTATGCTAAAGATAAGGCTTGGTACTGGAAATATGACTAGTGAAGGGAGACTTCTTCACTATCTCATTACCTACATCCTCACTCCAAGATCTACCAATCATGCACAAGCCACAGATGATGACCTACAGCTTGTTTATGGCATCAAATCTGCTACCCAAATTAACTGGTGACTTGTGTTTGTTGAGACTATACTAAAGGCAAAAAGGTTGATTAGCTATAGTTTTCCATATGTTGTATTAATCTCCAGGTTTATTTATTACTTCCACATTGATGTATCTGATGAGATAGTTGACAATACCTCTGATATTGTTAGTCTCATCAAAACCAAGCATCTCCAAAAGCTTGGTCTGACAAAAACACCACAAGGATGGCAAATAGTGGGTGAGCTGCAACAACCTAAAAGTGCTGCTGGAGGAGGAGGAAATGAAGATGAAGGAGTTGAAGCTGAGGCTGAACAAGGTGTTGTTGAGTATCAATACTCTTCTTTTGAATCACTAATGGTTCAAATGATGGAAGCTTCTTACTCTTCATCATGAACATAGGATTGAGACCAATTCATCATTAGAAGAGATGAAAACTGTAAAATACATGAACACTTCACACTTAACCAATAGGGGGGTGAATTGGTTAAATTTGGTAAATTAAGAATTTCTTAGACAAAATCAGAGTTTCCCTTTAGGATCTTTATCACTTTTGAAACCAAGAATCCTTATTCAATCAAATGCTCAGCCCAAGGTATCCATTAGCTCAAAATTTAATTGATAAACAAAACAATTCAATCAAGATAGACAGAATATAATCAAGATAGAGAAGAGAATCAAATCACAAAAGATTTATAGTGGTTCACTTCAAACACTATGAAGCTACATCCAGTTTTCTTCCACTCAACACTAGAATGGAGTTCCACTATTATAAAAACATTCTTACAAGTCTTTACAAGAACCTCCCCTTTATCAACCCTAGATAAAGAACTGAATCTAAAACCCTATTAGACTTCTAAGGAGAAAGATCCAGAGAACACTACTTTGATCTTTAAGCTAGAGAACCCTTCTCTAGTCCCAAGCTTTAAGAAACAAAATTAGAATAGCCAATTCAATACAAATTTAGAAAAGAATTACAACCACTGAGTTAAGGAAAGAAAACACCTGATGATCCAGTGAATGATATGCACATGAATGAATATACCAGGTTGAATGATGAAATTAAACTCAGAACATCTTCTTCCTTAACCTTTGAAAAGAATCTTCTTGCTTCAAGAATTACTTAAAAACCCATAAGTGTTTTAGTGAAAACAAGCACTCATAGAACCCAGAAAATCACTAAGAATGTGTTTAGAAAGCTTATGTAGGCTTAGAATACGAATTGCACAAGTTACAAAACAAGCTGAGAAAGGGTTCTATTTATAACAAACTTTTATAACTGTCAGTAATCGATTAAACGCACCCAATAATTGATTATTTCACTTATGTAATCGATTAAATTAACCATGTAATCGATTAAAGTGTTCTATAGAAATCTGGATATGAGCAATTGTAACACCCTGAAATTTCAAAAACTATGTCAAAATATTATATGAATTATTCTTGCATAGCTATTGATGTGAGTATTAGGTTATGAGAGATTTGATGGTCTATATTTAAATTATTTGGGTGAAATATTAATTAGAGACAGTACAAAAATGTTTGAGGAGAAATGACCATATTGCCCTTCCCTTAAAACATAAATTACAAAAATGCCTTTGAGGTGAAAATTACATAAATACCCCTGGATATTTTAAAAAATTACTAAAATGCCCATAAATATTTTGGTTAGATATTTTAAGGTGGAAACTACAAAAATACCCTTGGATATTTTGGAAAATTACAATCATGCCCCTAGAGTGACAAATTACCATAATACCCTTGAGGCTAAAATTACCAAGACACCCTTAGATACTTTGGGAAAACCTGATGAAATTACAGAGTATCCTTTGATGGCAAATTACCAAAATACTTTGTGACAGAAAACTTCAGAATAGAATTTCTATGAATTTTATATGATGATAACTTTGAAATTCTATTCAGGAAAAATTAGGTAGCAGAAAAGTATAGAAAAATGATAAGTAGAATCTGGGGAATTTTCTTTTAATTGTAGGATGTATAGACTTATTCAAAGAGATGATTTAGTAATTTTGATGGTCAAAAGTGAAACAGACTAATCAGAATTAAGATATAAGCAGTCTTGAATGTAAGGTCTGTGTAGCACTCTGTATAGACTACTTGTGAGCTATTTATACTGTAACTGAAGTCAATTTCTGGAAAACTCTAGAGTTTCATTATTTAATATTATCCTTTAGGTAGAAGAGTTCGACTTGAACTTGAACTCCTCCTATGAATGCCATGTGTAAAGCTAAGTTCAAATTGAATTTTACCTTTTCCTATGAAAGGCCATGTGTGAAGACAACTTGGAATTGAATTCTTCTTCCTCATGAAAGGTGACATATGGACACAAGGAGAACCACACAATTTGCTACTCTTTAAAGGAAATAATAACATGATATAGAAGGAAGAAGATAAGATAAAAATATTCCCCTTGACTATGGTATTTACAAGAAGTAGAAGAAAAAAGGGAATAAGGTGGTTGGTCATATTTTAATTTGATAAGTCGTGATAAGTAGAAAAATACCTTAAGATTCATAAATTAAAATGATAAGATACAATCATGAAGGCTTAAGAAATATCTAGCCACTTGTAAGCCACCATTGATGAAAGGATAAGAAGCCATCATAACCTTGAAAGACATATGTACAAGATGGCATGAAGAGAAGAAAATCTTCTCTTATTTCTTAATGCTTCACATGAAATAGGTAGAGAAATGGAGAAGCTTCATGACAATGCCAAGTGGAAGGATACTTGTAAAGAAGTAGACAAGTGTAGGGACACTTGTAAAGCACATCATGACTTAGAAGATTTTTGTATAAAAGTAAAAGAGTAATTATGAGTTTAGTTAGGATGGAATGGAATGAGAAGAAACTAAGTTAGGATGGAACTAGATGAGAGTAACTAGATAGAAAGGGTAGAAATGTCCTTGAATATTTTATTATTTCTTAAACTCTATATAAAGGGAAGAGGGGAGCCTTAAGTGAAAGTCACATTCAAGACTCCACCCTTCTGCATACTTCATGTGAACATCTCCTTCTCACATCCCTTTCATTTCACTTCCAACCTTTCCTTTTCAAAGCTTGAATCAAGTGAGAAAGAGACCCCACTTCCTTGAAGAACCACGTGTAGAAGCTAGCACCATTAGGAAGAGATAAACAAGCTTCATAAGAGGTTATAAGGTATGTATAGGGAAGCTTTATGATAAAGATAGTTTAAGTGTTGTTTGTGTTTGAATAAGTGTTTGAAGTTCATGTGTTGCTGAGTGTTTCTATTAATTTCTCTAAATTCCATGTGTTGTTGAGTGTTTCTATGAATCTCTGTATATGAATGATATGTTGAGTTCTGTACTTGATTTATATTGAATCTCTGAGTAAATTATGTTAGACAATGAATGGAGATTGATGTGGAAAATACATATAAGTTGATAAAATGAATGAGTCATGCATAAGTGAAACCATCTCATGTGTATCATAAGAGTTGCCTCAAAGAGGAGGTGTGTCAGATAGTTACAAGAACTGAGTCCGTGTGTTCAGATAAGAGAAGTCTGAGCTAGGGGGTGACTCTTGCAGTACGGAATCACATCACATGAAGTGTGAGTGAGAACCTAGGAAACACTGGCATACCCTGACTGGTCGGATAAGTTCTGGACCACTGAGATGGGACTATCTTAACAATTGATACTACATGTTGATGTGTCTCACAAGAGTTGCTCAGAGTGGAGGTGTGTATAAAATTGCCTCAAAGAGGAGGTGTGTCAGATAGTTACAAGAACTAAGTTCGTGTGTTCAGACAGGAGAAGTCTGAGCTGGGGGGTGACTCTTGCGGTGAGGAATCACGCCACCTATGATGATCACATGAAGTGTGGGTGAGAACTTGTGCAACACCAGGAGACCCTGACTGGTCAGATCAGATCTGGACCACTGGGATGGGGCTATCTTGACAGTTGATACCAAATAATAAGAGTTTAAGAGAATCATGCATCATGATAAGAGTCTAAGAGAATCATGCATCTTTGAGGATGTTGTTATGAATATCTGCATATTGAATATATTATGTTGCTTAAATTATGTTTATCATAAACTTACCCTGTATTTTGTGTCTGTGGTTGACACCTGCTATGACCTCGATTTCATTTGGGTGAGCAGATGAACAACAAAGAGAGACCATTAGCTGTTTACAAGAAAGGATTTTGTTTGAAGATGTATTCTTTTGTTATAGAGTGTTTTGAATTAGTTGTACTATGTAATAGAACCAATGTCAGTTTGTAATCTTATTATATGTTACTTCAGAATTATAAATATTACTCAGTAATGGAAATTTGTGGTTTGGTATTTTTAAGCAAATCGAAAAGAATTTTCATTTAAAAATCAATAAAAACAAGATTGTAAGTTGACGCGTTACAACAACGAACAAAATAATCGATTATTTCGTCTTGTAATTGATTAAGACAGGAAGTTGTAAAAACTTGAAATACACTGTGTAATGGATTACGAATTCTGGTAATCGATTAAAGCAGGAAGCTTTGAAAACCAAATTGTACTATGCAATCAATTATTGTATTTGGTAATCGATTAAATGCAGCAAACATGTTAAGCATAGACATAAGATGTAATCGATTACTAACTTTGGTAATCGATTAAGACAGGAAGATGATTTTTTCTGTTTAGCCTATGTAATCGATTACGGCCTGTTGGTAATCGATTAAAATGTTCATCAAGGCAGTTTATAAGTAAACGAAGGTCAAATAATCGATTAATTCGATATGTAATTGATTACATTGTTCTTGAAAAGTTTTACAGAATAACTAAGAACAAAATAATCGCTTATTACTTTAATGTAATCGATTAAATCAATAGAAAACTTATTTTTCCAAAAACCTTTGATTCAATTCAAAAACTTAATCAATTTATCAAAGCCTTATGAATTTTATTACTCAAATTAATCGACTTAATGAATGATGTGAATGCAATGCACTTGGATCACCAGAATTGCTTCTTTCTTACACATTTAACACCAAACAATCTTCAAGGCTTCAATGCATGTTGAGAGCTCAAAACCAAGCTTGATCCTTGTTCCATTCTTCAAATAACTCCTTTAAAACCAACAAAAACTAGGCTTGAGAATATAGAAGTTAGGCTAGCTCAAGATGATGTTAACAAAAATTAGCTAGCTTTTTATGTTTTCATACTTATGGTTTCCTTTGGTGTTGTCTTAGTTTATGTTTGTTTTAAATTTTTATGTTCTGTTTTTATGATCAATGTACTGAGTTATTTACTTTAATGAAATGAAGTTTTATTTCTTACCTCTGTTTTTATTGACTTTTGTCTTTAATCAGCCAAATAGGGGGAGAAATAATCAAATAATTGATGTTTTGTTAATCAAATGATGGATTTTTTGTTCTATACAAATGCTATGTTTTGCTCTGCTCTTTTTTTTAACAAATATGTCTAAGTAAGGGGGAGCAAACGATTATGAAATGCATGAATACTTGAAACTTAATATACTTTAACACTTGTTCTTGGCAAGAGGCTAATTTGTTTCATGATTGATTAAGCATAATGCTTATTCCTATCTTTCATTCCTCGAGGAAGTTAAAAGATATCTTTCACTCTCAAGGAACTTCAATGCTAAACAAATGATCAATTGAATTTGAATTCATTTGGCATGTTAAAAGCCAAAAAGGGAAAGATTGTTAGATACAGAGGGAGTTGGAAGAAGGAGCTACAAGTTTATCAAAGCAAGGCTGAAGTATTTGGCTTGAAGGTTTAGTTTTTTACATGCCTAATTATTTTGATGGCATTTGTAATTTGTCTAAGAGGTTCAAGTACATTTCCTAGTGATCCTAGCATTGCATAATTCATTTACATGCATTCATATGTAGTTGAGAGGATTAAATGTTTGCATTTGCAAAGAAAATCACATGGCTTATGTTTTTGGAAAAATCTGTTTTTGCACTGTGTTAATCGATTAACTGTATTACGTAATTGATTACATATGTGTGTTAATTTCTAGAAAAGCCATGATGAACACTTTAATCGATTACCACTCTTCTGTAATCAATTACCAAGTGTTATTTTCAAAATATGTCTATCTGCTTTAATCTATTACAGGCAAATCGTAATTGATTACTAAGTGCATTTTACATATTATGAGTGTCTGCTTTAATCGATTACAAGAAAGCGTAATTGATTACAAAGGCTTGTTTCTGTCTAAGCTTATCTAGTTTAATCAATTACCAATATCAGTAATCAATTACAACAGCTTGTTTCGAAAATCAGTTATTTGTGTTAATCGATTACATCACGTATTAATTAATTAAGTTGTTCATGAAAATTTTCTAGAAAAGCTCAATAACATTTTAATCGATTATCTGTTTGACTTAATTGATTACATATGTTAAAATAATAGATTACCTTAATGGATTAATCGATTACAGCTTGTTAAATCAGTTTTCTATTTAAAGGCTTTATGGGTTTGCACTTAATAGAAATCATAACATTTTGTGAGAATGAAAATATTCTTTTGAGAGAGACTTACCAAAAGCTTTTAGTGCATTCAAACGTTCAAGAAACTGATTTTACTTAGAGAGACACATCTTGTGAAGATCAAAGAGTTATGTCTTCGGAAATGGTGTGTTTTTGAAGAAAAAGAGATTTCAAGAAAGATTAGGCTGTGCATTGACATTCATTCAACCTAATTGATAGGTAACAACATGCATTCATTCATCATCTATTAAGGATCTCAAGTTGTGTACTTCTTGAACTCTTTCTTTTATAATTTTTGTTTTAGAATTCTATGGTGTAAATCATTTTAGTTCTTTCAAGCTTTCTTGAGTACGGTTCTCAAGAGGTAAAGATCTGAGTAGGGTTCTCAGAGTCTTTGTGATTTGTATTCTAATAGTGTTTAGAATTCAGTATCTTTGTCTAGGGTTGATAGAGATAATCACTTGTTTTGCTTGTAAAAGAATAATTTGATTTAGTGAAAACTCTAACCTAGTGTTGGTTGGAAGACATTGGATGTAGCCTCCAAGTTTGTGAGGTGAACCAGTATAAATTGTTGTGTCTTGTGTTCTTTATCTGTGTTTCTTTCATTGCTAGTATTTGGAAATCAATATACAATCAACAAGAAGTATTTCAGTCGTTACATGCATTCTGAGGTGGATCTAGATTGAAAGAAAGTTCTGATTTTGTTAAAGGGTGATTGAGTGATTCGATCCAAGTTTAATTTCGCAAATTGTTTTAAAGAAAAGTTTTAAAAGACTGTTTTAACCAATTCACCCCCCATCTTGGTTATTTGAAGTGTATTCATTGTATTTTTAGATTAGTCCAATAAATTTGGTATTTTGATAGGTATCAAGTGTATCAAAGCATCCAAAGCAAGCAAGACAACACAAAAGGGCAAAAAGGGCGAAATAGGAATTTTCTTGAAGTAAATTCGCCCAGAACTCGCCCAGGCTAGCATATTTCTTCAACATTGGGTTTTTAACTCGCCCAGGCTAGTGAATAATGTGTATTTAACTCGCCTAGGTGAATGGCTTTCTTCAGGATTAAGGATTAACTTGCCCAGGAGAGTAAAACAAGGCTAAACCACTCGCCTGGGCGAGTGGACATCAACAGCGTCCATTTCCTATAAATGCCATGCAAATGGAAGAAGAAGAAGAAGAAGGCATGAATTTGAGAGGGAGAACGTGAGGAACAACCCAAGAGGCTTAGAGAAAGGTGAGAGAAGAGAGAAAAGGAGTGGAAACTCTGTAGAAATGGGTTGGGGGCCGCCCCTTTCGTCATGTTTTCTGTTGATCTCTTGCTCTACACCATGATCGAGTAGTTTCTCCTAAGGATTGGATGTAATCTTCTTACCCTTAAGTATCTCTTTTGATATTTGATATATGTATGAATATTTTCTACTCATTCTGGTAATTTGATTATGTTCTTAATGCTTGATTCTACTTGATCACTAGTTTCATGAAATTAGATTCTAAGCCTGACTGGAAAGTGCCCTTAGGATTTGAACTGAATGATTTTACTCAATACATTACATTGCTAGGAATAGAGCATAACGTTTTAATTGCAAATAGCATGCAAATATGATTGTAATGTTGGGTTATTTACTTCATATGCGAGGGATCGATTCGGGGTGAATTAATGTGTGCATCAGTAATGTTAGAAAATGATTCATATAGGTTAAATGTTAATTGGATACTAAGGGTACGAATGATGAAACCCAATCCTATGTTCTCATAAATTAATTAAATTTATTTTACTAGTTTCCATAATTTTCTTTTATCTCCGTAAACTCATGAAATTTCGCTTATACTTATTGTACATAACTATTGAACTGTTAAATTTTATTTGAATTAACTGAGTAGCTCAAGTCTCTGTCGATACGATCTTTTATAAATATTGTAACCTGTGACGACATTAGTACGCTTGTCAAAAGTCTAACACGTGCAATTCATTTTTTTCATAAATTTTATTTAAAATTATAATTTTTATTTAAATCTATGATTTTTATATGTAAAAAAATACTTTAATTATTAGATCAAAATTAATTGTTACAAAATTTATTATGTAAACTTATATGTGTATTAAATATACATTAAATTTAGTGTTATATGTATCAATATTGATTATTTTTTATTATAATTGAGACCTATTAGCTTAGTTGGTTGGAGCGTCGCATTAATAATGTGAAGGTCATAGGTTCGAGACCTGTTTGCGCCATTATTTTAAATTATTTCGAAAAATATATTCTTTATTGCTTTCCCAAGTAAAAGTATGCCTAAGTACAATTTCTTTTCACATGTTTTCATGTTTTACCAATTCAAATACAAGTTTTTGTTTATCGCAAAAAATTTACTTTTAACTTTGTCAATCTAAAACAAACACAACTTTGACATTCCAGTTTTGATATCAAACTAGCTATGTTCTATTCCCAACAAGTCAGGTCATTACAAGTACTATGGTGATCATTTGTGTATATTCGATAGACCTAGGAAGAAAATGTTTTATACTAAATTGCATGATCAAACTATTTAGGTAATCTTCAATAGATTAATTAATCCTTAATTGATCATCCTTATTTTGATTATATCCTTTGACTTAATTCAACATATCTATGATCATTGGAGTATTGGTTTAAGTCAAAGAACATCATTAAACTTTAATCATAGGTTTTTTATTGACTTTGAGAATCAGTAATTAACTGTGAATAGAAATTTCACAGGAACTGGGATCACGATAAAATTGATACCAAAATGAATCATAATATCCTATCGCTTTTAATATCTCTCAAATCTCTCTTTTGCGATAGTTTATTTATTTTCTCTTAAATCAAAAACCACAAAAAGATGTTTTTATCTCTTTTTAATTATCCCAACTGTTTGGTTTAATAATTTTGACTATTTGGGAATGCAACTGGTCTCTAGAGTTCGATATATGGACTTTTAATCTATTGTTACTATTACGTAGGGTACATTTGTTCTTGTATCTTTACCAAATTCATGTGTTGTTTGTCACTATTTTTTGTGTTTGATTCAATGCTTGATTTCAAAACAGTTTTTAAACTAGTATCAGTTATCGACCCGATTAAGGCACTTGATCACTAATTCAATCACATGATCCAATTTTTTAGTTTATTTTTCTAATTATGTTTTTTTTTACTTCTTTAATAAATTTGGGTCAATGGTCAAACCAGAATGTCACTAATTGAACTACTTGATCCGATTTGTAGTTTATTTTTCTTATTATGGTTTTTTTTTTTACTTCTTTAACAAATATTCATATTTAACTTCTACCATTCAAATAATTATTCATAATCTAACGACTCATAATGTTGGCCCATCTATACAACATTTAACATACTCCATAAAGATGTGTCAAATAATTAATTATATATCTAACTGCTCATAATGTTGGTTCATCTATACAACAACTATTATTTTTTAAAAAAATCAATTAAGACCTTAAGATTATTATTGTATAAAATTATTAGGGTAAAAATATGTTTTTAGTCGTAATAAAAAAATGATTTTAGTCTCTATACTTTCTGTCAAGTTTCGTTTTAGTCCATATACTTTAAAATCAACCGTTTTGAATTCAAATCTTAAAAAAATATGTTGATTTAATTCCTCCCTATAATACAAATGGTCAATTTTAGGGATTAAAACCACATGATTTTCAAAATTTTGGGACTAAATACTCATGTTTATCTAAACCAAAATGGTGGATTAGAATATAGTGACTAAAACCAAAATTCCAAGAATGTAATTTTACATTCTGAATTAGGTGTTGGGGAAGTTTAAAATAATAATAATAATATAAAAATTAAAAATCCATATGTAAATTATGTCACGTATTAATATGAAATTCATTTATTGTCAGTGATCTTTTTAACTAATATTTTAATTATATTTCTTATTATTAATAATTTTAATTATATTTCTCATTATTAATAATTTTAATATTGTACATAAATGAATAATATTTTGAACTTGATTATATAAATTAGAGAGCTTAATAATTAGTAAATTATTCAAAATATTGCTAATAAATTATAATGTTATAAATTTAATAATTGTTTTAGTATATAGTTGTAAAATAATTGAGTAAGAGGTGAAGAAAGAGATATTGGAGGTATATAATTAGAAATTGGCTACAAAATATATCTTGCATTGGGGTTAATAACCACTTTTGCCTCTTTTAAAAACATTAAATACAACTAGCACAAGGTCTTTCTGATAAAAATTACACCTCTCAATTCAATGGCTAAAATTAAAAAATAATACAAATTAATTATTTAATTAGGAAAATGGTGCAATTTTTTGAATATTTAGCAAACTGGGGCAACCTAACACGCCCAGGGCTAGGCGTGTTTAAACACGCCCCAAGCTAGGCGTGTTTAGGCCCCCTGCTCCCTATAAAAGCTCCTGAAAATGACATTTGGTCCATTTCGCCTTCTGTCTAAAAATCACTCTGCCTTCTCTCTAAAGCTTGGGTCTTGATATCCTCTAAAGCGAAGCCCTGTCGAATTCGAAGCGTTGCTAACAAGTAAGTCGATTTAACTGATTGTGCTTTGTATTTAGTTTGTTGTATTATTAAATTAGAAAATTGTTAGGATCATATGAACTTGTTAGCGACATATATATTAGGTTAGTGACTACAGTTTTAGGTATTCCAGTTTATTTTAGGGTTTAGATTCATAGCGTGTTGTGTTGACATTTTAGGGTTTAGGTTTAGTGTTGATACTGTGATTAGGGTTTATGGGGTGAGTAGGGTTTAAGTGTTCTGACTGAGGGTTGAGGTACTGGGGTACACACCTAGGGTTTAAGTGTTACGACGGAAGGGTTTACGGTGCGTGTGTTGATTAAGGTTTAGGGTATCCGGCTTAAGTGTTTAGGGTTTATATGGTGATGAGGGGTTAGGTGAGGGGGAACACAACTAGGGTTTAGGGTATCTGTGGTAGGGTTTAAGGCGTATGTGGTGGTTAGGGTGTATTGGTTGGCGTGACTGGACCTAGGGTTTAGTTTGTTGTGTAAACAAGACCACTTCTTTATGACTTTGTGTCTTTGACAATATTGACTTTCTTTCACCATTTGGTGATTTACTGGGACTAACTACATGTGTAGAAGTGTTAGTTTGTCGACTTTGGGTTAAAGAGGTATGGTTTATGGAATTCAATTTATTTTTACTTTTTAGTGTGTTAATGTTCATTTGTTAGGGTGTGTGGATATATGGGCTACGGTTTAGGGTGTGTTGATAGGTGGGATAGGGTTTAGGACATGCGTTTATGTGGGTTAGGGTTTGTTTAGTATGCAGGGTTTGAATTGGAAAACTAATTACTCAATATTAGTGAAGTGTACGTAACACTCATTAGGTTATTCACTGCCATAAACCCTAAACCGGCACCCATAAACCCTAAGTCTATACCCACAATCCATATTAGTGAAGTGTATGTAACACTCATTAGGTTATTCACTGCCATAACCCTAAACCAGAATCTGTCATCCATAGGTCTGTAACCCAAGCCATATACACTAATGAAAACATTAGACTTAGATCGAAAGCCGTAAACCCTAAGTTAGTAATCGACGACCTAAACCCTAATCACAACATCAGACCTAAACCCTAAACCGAATTCCATAAACCCAACGTATGCAACCCAAGCCCTAAACCCTCATCACAACATCAACCCTAGACCTAAACCGGAATCCATACACCCTAGCTCTGTAACCCAAGACATAAATCCTAATCAGAACATCTGAACTAAAACCTAAACCCTAGGTCTGTTCCCAACGGCATAAATCATAATCACAATATAAACCCCTAACCTTAACTGAAATCCATCAACCCTACGTCTATGCCTGAAGACCTAAACCCTAATCACCACATCACACCTAAACCATAACCTGGCACACACATACCCTAACTCTGTACCCCAACCCATAAACCCTAATCACCATGTCAACCTTAAACCCTAAACCCGATTCACATACACCATAATCACTACCTCAGGGCCTAAACCCTAATCACAACATAAGCCCTAATAACAATGTCCCACAGGCCATAAACCCTAATAACAATGTAAACCCTAATCCTAAACCGAATTACGTAACTTTAATTACTAGCACACACCCTAAATCCTAATCACATCGTAAACCCTAAACTAAACTGGAACACCTAAAACCCTACTCACTAACCTAATATATATGTCGCTAACAAGTTCATATGATCCTAACAATTTTCTAATTTAAAAATATAACAAACTAAATAGTACGCATAATCAGTTAAATCGACTTACTAGTTGACAGCGCTTCAAATTCGGCAGGGCTTCGCTTCAGACAAATCAACACTCAAAATCTAAAGAGAAGGCAGAGCTAATTCTAGAGAGAAGGCGAAATTGACCAAATGTCATTTTCACCCGCTTTTTTAGGGCCAAGGGGGCCTAAACACACCTGGCTTGGGGTGTGTTTAAACACGCCTAGCCCTGGGCGTGTTAGGCTACCCCATTTTGCTAAATATTCAAAAATTTGCACCATTTTGCTAATTAAATAATTAAATTGTATTATTTTTTAATTTTAGCCAAGCCCAATTCAATCCATAAATTATGTTTAAAAGACACATCTTTAACCGTCCAAATTATTTACTATAGATCTAAAGGCATCTCTTTTTTTTTTTTTTTTTTGAAGAATAGATCCAAAGGGATTTTTTTTAAGAATAGATCCAAAGGCTATTAAAATCACAAAAACACCTAAACCACTTGCTACAAAGTTTAAAACACTATTTATTGCCTTTTCGGTATGTGAACTATTTAATTATTTTTTTAAAATAGATACCAAATATGATAAATTAAAATTTCTAACTCAAAATTTTCAAAAAAAACTCAAAAGTTCTTTCCTACCAAATGCCTCCTATTATCGTCATATAAGTTTCTAATGAATGTAAAAGTAAAATAATATATTAATCATATTTTTTAATTATTTACCTCATTAAATAATTTTTTGATAAGTCCCCATTAAATAATTTAATAAAAGTTGCATGACATTTTTATTAGAACTAAAAATATTTTTTAATTTTACTCAGTAACCTAGATTTCCACCTTCTTATGAGAATATTTTTGTGGGAAACTTGATCAAAAAATATTATTTCACAAAGAGTGTTATTTTAGAAATCAAATCAAATATGAGGAACTAACCTTCTCAAATTTAAAATTGCCGGGAAACTAAAAAATTATCTTGTACCAAATATCCTGATTTTTGAAAGCTATGACACGTCTCTAAAATTAATTATCAAATTTAAGTGTGTGTTTGGTTTAACACTTAAGAAGTATAAAATTGATTTTAATATATTTTCACATATTTAATTTTTTGTTGGAAAATAATTTAGAGTTAATTATAGGTTTATGGATTAAAACAAGTTTGAATAGTTTATCTATTGGATCCAAAATTTTGTATTAAATTTTATCTCTAACCTAATTTTATAATAAAAAATATAAATCAAATTATTTAAAAATCAAATTTAATAACAAATCAATTTCATTAAAACACACGTATTGAAAAAAAATGAGTGACTAAAATTATATTTTAATTTTTTTTAATTAGCAAATAATATTCAATCAAAAATTAATATGAGTGTCGAGACTGAGCCTCGCCGAACACAATTGGTTTGGGTTATCTGAAGCTTCTTCAGCGGAGGAAACATAACTGCGCACGTTTGGGATTTTGGTGTACATTTCAAGAATCAGATTCTTTTACCACTATCAGTTCATTTACACCATTTCCCTAATTGCCCTTCTCGTTTTTCCATTTCCACGCGTTCCTCTGAGTCTTCGTTGAATGAAATTTAAATGGCTCATGTTTTGATAAATGGAACTTAAAACAGCATTCGAGATTTCACCCATCCGATCTCCGTCAAACTGTTTCGATTCTATGCCTGCGAAAAATTTATATTTTTATTCCTTAAATTATTATCAATTTTCTGTTGTGACACAATGAAGGGCAAATTAGTCAACATAGGAACCAATTTTCTTAAAAAAACATGTAGTAAGGAGACTCGATTATGTTCTTGAATGTTGATACTGTTAATTTCTGGATGGGATGCTGGTGGAATTGAAAGTTTATATAATGCATGCTGTCTGAATTAGTAGGAACTGACTGTCTCCTGTTGAAAACATTTTAGATAAAAAATATAAATTAAACAGAATACTTATGCTTATATGATGGAACCCATGAAGCACGGACACGGACACGGACACTGGACACGGACATGGACATTTTGACACAATTAATGTCTAAAATATAGGACACGGGGACACCGCATACACACACAAATAGGGATATTCTAATTAAATGAAATATGAGTAAGATGTAATAAAATACCTAAATTCATCTTTTTAGATGAATCTTTTACATTTTTTTCAAGTGTATTAGTGTGTTAAGGTGACAGCTTAAGTCTTCAAGTGAACAAAAAGTAATTTTTAATCAGACACCTAATAAGTGTCGGACAAGTGTACAAGTGTCCGGTATGTGTCGGTGTCATAAATGTTTTCGACACGGCGACACTTCTAACAAGAGAGGTGTCCGTGCTTAATAGGCTGGAACACCTGATTGTCATATTGAAAAGTCTAAGGGAATGTGTATTTGGTGATTCCCTTCAACAGGTTTAGGATTATTATCTGAAATGGCATCGGTGTCTAGTCAGCAACAGTTCCGCTACACGCAGCCACCATCAAAGGTGCTTCATTTGAGAAATTTGCCGTGGGAGTGTACAGAGGACGAACTAATTGAACTTGGGAAGCTATTTGGGAAAGTTGTGAACACAAAGTGCAATGTTGGAGCAAATCGTCATCAAGCTTTTATTGAATTTGTGAGTTAATGTGCTGTTTTATTCCTTGGTCTTGTTTTGCCTTTCATATGAAGCTACTGGTGTAATTGTATTAAACTATTTAATTATTAATTATAAATCATATACTGTAACCTGTAGGCGGATTTAAATCAGGCGATCGTAATGATATCATATTATGCCTCATCGTCGGAGCCTGCTCAAGTACGAGGGAAAACTGTGTATCTTCAGTGTTCCAATAGGCAAGAAATAGTGAATAACAAAACTGCAGCAGATGTTGCTGGAAATGTACTGTTGGTAACAATCGAGGGTGAAGATGCACGGCTTGTCAGCATTGATGTTTTACACTTGGTAAGTGATTGCATGTGTGCCTTGGCTATATATGCTGAAATTGTCATCATGTGTGGATGCTGGTTGTTTAGTTTCGTGATTAGTTTTTTTTTTTTTGTCAGGCTATGGAAAAATTGTTGACATGTATGTAAATGAATCAGCAGGCCAATGTCAAGGCAATATCTGCGATGGCAGCTTTGGGAGAAAGAGCGCATTTGTGTGTGTGTGTCTCCTTTCTTCTTCCCTTAACGCTGCCTCTTTCTTCCCTATTCTCCCCCTTGACTCCTACCATGGTTGTAGTTTAGGATGTTGCGATTATTTTTTCATTTGTGCATCTATCCTTCATATCCGTGTCGGCATTTTGCTTGTACTGTGTCTGGCTTTAGATTTTGACTCTGCTTTTTAAAGTTTTTTATTTAGTGTTTGGTTGTGTTGTATACCATTTGGGGGTCTTATTTGAAGTAGGTTAATCCCCTTCTGACCATGTGATAGATATAAGAATAGGTGGGGACAAGTGTATAATAGAAGGGAAGCTGTGAGTGGGAAATAAGAATCAGTCAACTAACTGAATAACTGTCAGTTAGTTACTTAAGCTGAGAGATATAAGGAGAGAGTAGGAGGGAAAGGGGGTATGCATGTAACTGTAGGAGGTAGTGTACCTCGAATACACTGAACATTGTAACAGAGAGTCTTGGCAATAATATTCACTCTGTTCTTTTCGTCTTCTTGAACCCTTTTTCTCTGGTCCAGTTCTATCAACTGGTATCAGAGCTCCAGATTCTGGGGCTTGGAGGGTGAATGGGTTCGAAGGGCAACAACAAAATGGAAGCTCAAATCGAGTCCATGGAAAAAGCAATTGACGAGACGCGGGAGCTGTTGGAGTCGCGACTGGGAACCATGGAAACTATGGTGCAGCAGTTAGCGGTGCTGTTGGAGAAATCGACAAGGAACGGCGACGCGCGTGAGGGAGAAACGAACAAAATTGCGCGGCGAAGTGAGAGTGAGGGTAGATAGCGTTGGAAGAATGTAGAGATTCCGACCTTTGGGGGCGACGATGTGTTTGGGTGGCTCGCGCGTATTGAGCGGTACTTCAAGTTGCAAGGGGTGGTTGAAGAAGAACGAATGGAAGTGGTGCTGGTCGCCTTGGAAGGAGACGCTCTTGGCTGGTTTCAATGGTGGGAGCAATGAAATCCCAACCAGTTTTGGGGCGGGTTTGTGGTGGCGATCACACAGAGGTTCCAAGGAGGTATGGTTGGCAATCCTTTTCAAAATCTTTTAGCTTTGAAACAAGATGATACTGTACAAGAATTTGTGGGTCAATTTGAAAAGCTAGTAGGGACAATAAAAGGATTGGATGAAGGAATTTTAGTAGAAATTTTTTTGAAAGGCTTGAAAGAGGAAATAAGTGCAGAGGTGAGATTATATGATCCAAGAAATTTAATGGAGGTGATGGGAAAGGCTAGACAAGTGGAAGAAAAAATAAAGGTGCTGGCCAAATTGCCCAGAAACAGTGGGAGAGGGTGGATGGTACAGAAACCGAATTCTTGGGGACAAAGGAGCTGGAGAGAGGGGTCTAGTACTGGAGGGTTTGGTGTTGAAGGTGGTGTAGCTAATAAAAATAACAATGAAGGGTGGAAGGGGAAGAGACAATTTCACAAGCTGTCTCCCATGGAAGTAAATGAAAAAATGAGAAAGGGGGAATGTTTCACTTGCAATGAGAAATATAACCCTACCCATGTGTGCAAAAACAAGCAGTTAAGATTGTTGATAATGGAGGAAGAAGAGGAGGAAGAAGAGTTGCAAGACGAAGAAAAAATGGAAAAAGAGGAGTTGTATCAATTAGATCTGCATAGTATTGAGGGCTTTACCACTAAAAGATCCTTCAAACTATGGGGTCAGTTGAGAGATAAAAGGGTGGTGGTATTGATAGATTGTGGGGCTACTCACAATTTTATTTCATCACAGCTAGTGAAGGAGTTGAGATTGGAGGTAACTGCAACTAATCCCTATTCAGTAGAAGTGGGTGATGGACACAAGGTCAGATGTCAAGGGATGTGTAAAGGCTTACTGATTAAGCTACCAGGATTGGATATAACTCAGGATTGTTATCTGTTTGAGTTGGGAGGGGCAGACTTGGTATTGGGAGTAGAATGGCTGGCTAGTTTGGGGGAGGTGCGGGCTAATTTTGAGAAATTAATATTGACAGTTAAGGTGGGAGAAAAAGAAATAAATCTGAATGCTGAACCAGAGTTAATCAAGGCTGCTATCAGTGTAAAAGCTATCCAGGGAGTTCTGTTGCAGGAAGATCAGGGGTTTTTGGTAGAATTAAAAGCTGTGGAAGTCAATGAAGGTGAGGGACAGATTCCTGTTGATATAAGGGAAGCAGTGGAGCAATTCAGTGAGGTTTTCCAAACACCTCACAGTTTACCACCTCATAGGAGTAAAGATCACTGTATTAACATACAGCCTGGGAATAAAATACCAAATTTGAGGCCATACAAATATCCCTATTATCAGAAAGATGAAATAGAGAAATTGGTGAGGGATATGCTAGCAGCAGGGATTATTAGGACAAGCATGAGTCCTTATGCTAGCCCTGTGATATTGGTAAAGAAAAAAGATGGAAGCTGGAGGTTTTGTGTTGACTACAGAATGTTGAATAAGATCACTGTGCCTGATAGGTTTCCCATGCCTATAATAGAAGAATTGTTAGATGAAATTGGGGGAGCAGAATGGTTTTCAAAGCTTGATCTTAGGGCTGGTTATCACCAAATCAGGATGAAAGAAGAGGATGTGCAGAAAACAGCTTTTAGGACTCATGAGGGACATTATGAGTTTCTAGTTATGCCTTTTGGGCTAACAAATGCACCTGCTACTTTCCAAGCTCTTATGAATGAGGTAATGAGACCATTCTTAAGGCAATTTGTACTGGTGTTTTTTGATGACATTCTCATATATAGTGAGACTTTGGAGGCTCATGTTGTGCATGTTAAAGCTGTGTTGCAAGTGTTACAGCAGCAGAAGTTATATGTAAACAGGAAGAAATACAGTTTTGGGCAAAGATCTTGAGAATATTTGGGGCATATTATTTCTGGTAGAGGGGTGGAGGCTGATAAAAACAAGTTAGAAGCAATGACTCAGTGGCCTAAACCTAAAGATGTTAAGGGGCTGAAAGGCTTTCTAGGGCTGACTGGCTATTATAGAAGGTTTGTGAAAAATTATGGGAGAATAGCTCAACCCTTAAATGCTTTATTAAAGAAGAATGCTTTCAAGTGGGGAGAGGAAGTTGATGCTGCATTTGAACAGTTAAAGACAGCTATGAAAGATCTGCTTATTCTCAAAATTCCAGATTTCTCTAAAGTGTTTGTGTTGTAGACAAATGCCTCGGGTACTGGTTTGGGTGCAGTGTTATTACAAGAAGGAAAGCCTCTTGCTTTTTGGAGTAAAGCTTTGACGGGGAGGAGCCAACTCAAGTCAGTATATGAAAGAGAATTGATGGTTGTAGTGTTAGCTGTTAAAAAGTGGAAGCACTACTTGTTAGGAAGAAAATTTATTATTAAAACAGATCAGATAAGTTTAAAATTTCTGAATGAGCAGAAGCTGTTGAATGAAGATCAGTTTAAATGGGCCACCAAGCTGATTGGGTATGAATTTGAAATTCAGTACAGGCCTGGAAGAGAGAATGTGGTAGCTGATGCACTTTCAAGGCAGTTTGCTTTCACTGCTATTTCAGTAGTGCAACAAGAAGAGTGGGAAGACTGGGAAAAGGAGCTGCAAAGTGATCAGCAAGTGTTTGAAATATACAAGGGCTTGTTAACTAAATCAGTGGAGAAAGCAAGATATGAGATAAAAGGAGGGAAATTATATTACAAAGACAGATTGGTGCTGGCTAGGAATTCAGCCAGAATTCCTGTAATATTGAAAGAGCTGCATGATTCACCTGTAGGAGGACATTCTGGGTTCTTTAGGACTTTGAAGAGAGTTGCTGGTGTAGTATTTTGGCATGGTATGAAGAAAGATGTGAGGCAATATGGGGCTGAGTGTGAAATATGCCAGAGGAATAAATCAAGCACTTTATCCCCAGCAGGGTTATTACAGCCTTTGCCTATTCCCACTAAAGTCTGGACAGATATATCGTTAGATTTCATTGGGGGGTTACCTAAGGCAAAAGGCAAAGACACTATCTTAGTAGTAGTGGACAGATTGACAAAATATGCCCATTTTTTAGCACTGTCTCATCCTTTTACTGCCAAAGAAATTGCTGAAGTTTTTATAAGGGAAGTGGTTAGGTTGCATGGATTTCCAAAGTCAATAGTGTCTGACAGAGATAGCTTATTCATGAGTCAGTTTTGGAGAAAGCTGTTTAAGCAAGCAGGCACACAGTTGAAGATGAGTTCTGCATACCATCCTCAGTCTGATGGACAAACAAAGGTGGTTAACAGGTGCTTGGAGGTGTATCTAAGATGTTTAACTGGTACTAAGCCAAAACAGTGGCCTGATATGCTAGCCTGGGCAGAGTTTTGGTTTAATACTAATTACAACATATCCACAAAAATGTCTCCTTTTACAGCTCTGTATGGACATGAACCTCCACTGTTGCTTAAAGGTACAGATTTACCTTCTAAGATTGAAGAGATTAATAAACTGACAAAAGACAGAGATGAGCTGATTCAGGAATTGAAGATGAATCTGGTAAAAGCTCAAGAACAGATGAAGAAGTATGCTGATAAACATAGAAGGGAAGTAGAATTTCAAGAAGGGGAGTGGGTGTTTTTGAAATTACAGCCATATAGAATGAAGTCCTTGGCAAAGAAGCCAAATGAGAAATTAAGTCCAAGGTTCTATGGTCCTTATAAGGTGATACAGAAAATAGGAGAAATGGCTTATAAGCTAGAACTACCAGCAGATAGCAGAATACATCCAGTATTCCATGTGTCCTTGCTGAAGAAAGCTATTAAGCCAACTTGTGTCGTGCAGCCATTACCAAGAATTTTGAATGAAAATTGGGAACTACAAGCAGAGCAGATCATGAGAACAAGAATAACGGAAGGAGGGAAGCAGGAAGTACTCATTAAATGGGAAGGGCTCCCACATCATGAAGATAGCTGGGAAAGTTGGGAAGAGATCAGTAGCATTTTTCCTCACTTGGACCTTGGGGACAAGGTCCATCTTGAAGGGGAGGGTATTGATAGATATAAGAATAGGTGGGGACAAGTGTATAATAGAAGGGAAGCTGTGAGTGGGAAATAAGAATTAGTCAACTAACTGAATAACTGTCAGTTAGTTACTTAAGCTAAGAGATATAAGGAGAGAGTAGGAGGGAAAGGGGGTATGCATGTAACTGTAGGAGGTAGTGTACCTCGAATACACTGAACATTGTAACAGAGAGTCTTGGCAATAATGTTGATAGAACTGGACCAGAGGCAATAGAATTCAAGAATAACGCAAGAACAGAGAAAATAGTATTCCCGAAACTTTCTATTACAGAATTAGTGAATTCGAGGTCACCACCTCCCACTGATTACCCCCTCTCCCCTTTTCCTCCTATTCTCTACTTATATCACTCAGCTTAAGTAACTAACTGACAATTACAGTTATATCAGTTAGTGACTAATTCTTATTTCCCCTCATAACTTTCCTTCTATTATACACTTGTCCCCACCTATTCTTATATCTATCAATACCCTCCCCTTCAAGATGGACCTTGTCCCCAAGGTCCAAGTATGGAAACATGCTGCTGATCTCTTCCCAACTTTCCCAGCTATCTTCATGATATGGAAGCCCTTCCCATTTAATGAGTACTTCTTGTTTCCCTGCTTCTGTTAGTCTTGTTTGCATGATCTGCTCTGCTTGTACTTGTAGTTCCCAATTTTCATTCAAAACTCTTGGTAATGGCTGTACCACACAAGTTGGCTTAATAGCTTTCTTCAGCAAGGATACATGAAATACAGGATGTATTCTTCTATCTTCTGGTAATTCTAACTTATAAGCCACTGCTCCTATTTTCTGTATCACCTTATAAGGGCCATAGAATCTTGGACTTAATTTCTCATTTAGCTTCTTTGCCAAAGACTTCATTCTATATGGCTGTAATTTCAAAAACACCCAATCTCCTTCTTCAAATTCTACTTCCCTTCTATGTTTATCAGCATATTTCTTCATCTGTTCTTGAGCTTTTACCAAATTCATCTTCAATTCCTGAATCAGCTCATCTCTGTCTTTTGTCAGTTTATTAATTTCTTCCATCTTGGAAGGTAAATCTGCACCTCTAATCAGCAGTGGAGGTGCCTGCCCATACAGAGCTGTAAAAGGGGACATTTTTGTTGATATATTGTAATTAGTATTAAACCAAAACTCTGCCCAAGCTAGCATATCAGGCCATTGTTTTGGCTTAGTACCAGTTAAACATCTTAGATATACCTCCAAGCATCTGTTAACTACCTCTGTTTGTCCATCAGACTGAGGATGGTAAGCAGAACTCATCTTCAACTGTGTCCCTGCTTGCTTAAATAGCTCTCTCCAAAA
>PYAF01005505.1:368176-381327 GCA_007407185.1 Glycine tomentella
CAACTTGGCCAGCACCCTTATTTTCTCTTCCACTTGTCTAGCCTTCCCCATCACCTCCATTAAATTTCTTGGATCATATAACCTCACCTCAGCACTTATTTCTTCTTTCAAGCCTTTCAAAAAAATTTCTACTAACATCCCTTCGTCCAAACCCCTTATTGTCCCTACTAACTTTTCAAACTGACCCACAAATTCTTGCGCAGTATCCTCTTGTTTCAAAGCTAACAGATTTTGAAAAGGGTTGCCAATCATACCTCCCTAAAATCTCTGTGTGATTGCCGCTACAAATCTGCCCCAAGACTGGTTGGGATTTCTTTGCTCCCACCATTGGAACCAGCCAAGAGCGTCTCCTTCCAAGGCAACTAGCACCACTTCCATCCGCTCTTCATCGACCACCCCCTGTACCCTGAAATACCGCTCAACTCGCGCTAGCCACCCAAACACGTCGTCTCCCCCAAACAATGGTATCTCCACGTTCTTCCATCCCGATCGATTTCCGCTCTCCCTCCGCCGCTCGACCTTGTTTGGTTCTCTCTCACGCGCGTCGTCAGCCCTGGTCGCTTTCTCCATCATCATCGTCAATTGCTGCACCATCGACTCCATAGCCCCAAATCGCGACTCCAACAATTCCCGCGTCTCATCAATCGCCTTCTCCATAGCATCAATTCGTGCTTCCATTTTGTTATTGCCCTTCGAACCCATTCACCTCCAAGCCCCAGAATCTGGAGCTCTAATACCAGTTGATAGAACTGGACCAGAGGCAATAGAATTCAAGAATAACGCAAGAACAGAGAAAATAGTATTCCCGAAACTTTCTATTACAGAATTAGTGAATTCGAGGTCACCACCTCCCACTGATTACCCCCTCTCCCCTTTTCCTCCTATTCTCTACTTATATCACTCAGCTTAAGTAACTAACTGACAGTTACAGTTATATCAGTTAGTGACTAATTCTTATTTCCCCTAATAACTTTCCTTCTATTATACACTTGTCCCCACCTATTCTTATATCTATCAAATATTCAATCTGTTCTTTTCGTCTTCTTGAACCCTTTTTCTCTGGTCCAGTTCTATCACCATGGCAATCAGATGCTGAGTTTTCACCTAACCTGTAGGCTGTAGTTGAGGAGCTAATTTTCTTCAGAGCTTTGTTTGAATACAAGTAGGAAAGAAAATAAAACCGTTACCTTCAAAATCGTAAATATTAATGTTATTTTAATTATATATTTTAAGCAGTTATTTAGTTAAGGAAAAATTATCTAAATTGAATTCACTCAGTTAAACTATATTGTTTTACCTCCCTCCGGCCTGCTTCCAATTTTTTGTTTAGTGAATTGTCTTACTTATTTGTTAATGCTCCCAGATCTCTACATTATACCTTAGATTACACCAGACATTTTTCATTTCATGTTCAGTTAGTAAGATCATGTTGTTAACATCATTCTAAAAGTTATTGTTCACTTATGTAGGTCTTTTCAGCCTTTGGGTTTGTGCATAAGATTACTACTTTTGAGAAGACAGCAGGATTCCAGGTTTAATGATTGACCACCCTTATCTATTGTGACTTTTTCTTTTCATTCTATGGCCACAAGCTTATGCTATATACAATTGTAGGCATTGGTGCAATTTTCGGATGCAGAAACTGCTACCTCTGCAAAGGATGCTTTGGATGGAAGAAGCATACCTAGGTGACAGTTGTATTATTTGTCTGACATGGTATTTAGTTCAACTGTGATGGACATATTGGCTGTAGATGTGGTCCATATCCTCAGATTGGTCAACTATAGACTGTTGTAACTTGTATATTCACACTCTCACTTTGGTTTATTTATTATGTAGTTTATATGTTGTTTCTTAAATTTTAATTATGAATCATTGAATGTGTAAAATATGGTTAGCTATATCATTCCCACTGGACCAATCATAAGAATAAATGTGTTAAGTTCAAGTTTTTTCTACTGATTAGTAGTTATTAGCACATTCATTGGCTCTGCTGATATAGTTATATACCTTATGCATTATTATTGCTTAACTGTTGTTTGTTAATTTTGATTGATCTTTGACTTTTGCTCCCTTGGTGTCAGGTACCTGCTTCCTGAACATATGGGACCATGTAGCCTTAAGATCACATATTCTGGACATTCAGACTTAAGTGTCAAGTTTCAAAGTCACAGAAGCAGGTTTCCTGATTCCTCTGGACTCTGAGTTTCTTAGGCATACATGGAACCATATTTTTATAGAATTTGTATTGCTCTTTTTACCTATGTTCTCTCTTTTCCCTGGTGGGATTTAATTTATTCCTTATCACGGGTATTGGTGTTCATATAGTTTCTTAGCCTTTATTTTTATGGTTATTATATGACATTCTTTATTGTTTTTAATTATTGTAACTTTTCTGGGTTTTTTTCTTCTTCTAGAGACTACTCTAATCCTTACCTTCCTGTTGCTCAATCTGCCATGGAGGGAAGTGGACAGGTAGTGTTTTGATCGTTAACATTTCTCTGTTTTCTCTCATGTGAGTCATGACCAATTTAAATGTGCAAATGGAACCCTCCGAATTGCTTTGATATTCACCTCATACACATCAGTGAGGTGTGCCTACTACCAAGGGGTTGCCATTCATGCTGACTTCCTCAATGAGGAATGTGTTCTTAACTTATTATTTTTAATTTTTGCAGCCCATGGTGAGTTTGGATGGGAAGAGACTGGAGGCCGAGAGTAATGTTCTTCTTGCATCTATTGAGAACATGCAGTATGCTGTAACCTTGGATGTCTTACACATGGTACTTTAAGTCACAGTTGCTTATTTCTGAGATTACTGACTAACGGTACAGTTTAGCTGATAATATATACCGTCTTTCCTCTGCTTTTTGTGGCAGGTTTTCTCTGCCTTTGGACCTGTCCTAAAGATTGCAATGTTTGACAAGAATGGTGGTTTACAGGCTCTGATTCAATATCCAGGTTAGGTTATCTGAAAAGCTTTCCCCATCTTTGTTTTGATATATATGTTTATATTATGTTTTTACAGTTGATGACTAGGGTTGTTCAAACTGGTGTGGCTGTCAATATTCTTTATATTTCCTACGGTTTGAACATTATATTTGGGAAAGTATTTGAATCAAATGTGCTTCTGTCTTGCTTGGTTCTGTGAAAATCTGGTTTATTTGATCTACGAATTGATGAGAGGAGCTAAGTGTTACTGTGTACGTTGGTATATACTCTGATGAATTGCCTTGTTTGATTATTTGCAGTTTTTTTTCTTAGGGTGTGTTTGGTTTAGAGGATGGAAATAGAGAAGATAGAAATGGACGAGAATTTTTTTAGTTAAAGTGTAAAAGGTGTGAGTCTCACAAAAAAGTACAAAATTTCTCTCCTCTCTACCAAACACACCATTAGAGTTTCTTCCCATTATGAATAAAATTTAATGTTAAGGATAACAGCAGTGATCCATTGTTGAGATGATTTATTTTGGATTGAAATCTGTAAGAAAGATAACTCTGGCTTCAGCTTATTCTTCTCACAATCTTCTCTTCTGCAAAAAAAAAATTGTCCAAAGACATATCCTAAGGATTATGGATACTTCTCACAATCTCCTCATCAGGGTAGAGCTATAAATTTCTTGTTGGAAAATCTAAACACAAAATTATACAAGGAATTTTTTAAAAATTTAGAAAAATTTAGATGGTACCCAACCAGCACATGATTGACTTTTTATCCTTTGAGACAAGCTATTTACATGTTTATGATTATGAGTTTGCACGATGATTTTGGCCTTGTTGATAGTTAGCAGAATTTTACATGTGTTATTTTATAATATTATATGTTTGAGATCTTGATTTACTTTGGATTACAGATATTCAAACAGCTGTTGTGGCCAAGGAAGCTTTGGAAGGACATTGCATATATGATGGAGGTTTTTGCAAGCTTCGCATCTCGTATTCACGTCATACTGATCTTAGTATAAAGGTAACCAACCTACACTGAATAAATGAGGATTTCATGAGTAATGTTTGCAAGAGTTCAGTGTAATGATGAAAACCAGAAAGGTATAATAACAAATCTTGTGCAACTATGATCAGACTATTGTCCATCCGTTATACAAGCAAAACATATCTAGACCTATTTGTTTTGGGATATACAGTTTACTGAACTCAACATGAGAACTCTAGTTTTGGACCGGTTTTCAGGTTGAAGTAAGCATGTAGCTGTGTCAATATATGCCGAAAAGACTTCCACTGGATCTCTCTCGATTTCCCTTGTTATGGAATTTCTTGAATGCATTAATGTCAAGTATCCTATCCCAAATAATGAATTCATATTTTCTGTTAATTATGCTTGGCAGGCGAGGGGAATTCCCTATTCTATTGGTATTGTGTTAGGAACTAAGAATTGAAATGAGAGAGAAAAGAAAGGATTTTCTTTACTAGTAAGAAAAGAACAAAAACTAGGAGAGAAAACTCTCCTCCAGGTTCCAAGGGTTTCTCCTTCACAAATAATTTCTCCTTTCACAAAGAGCTAATGCTCAATCTACAAATGATAAGATCCCTCTCTCTCCTATCCTTTCTCCCCTATTTATATCTAATAAACCCCTTTAACTAACTAACTCCTTAACTAACTAATCAATATCCTAACTGTAGTAACTAACTCATTAATAGTCTTACCATCTTAACTAACATTGATTATTGAATGTTAAAATATCTTTTTCCAAGCTTTCAGCTAGTATGAGTCCATTTATGGTTATTTTACTTTTAAAGAAATGCACTTCTGTTATGTGTTGGGAGGTTCAAATATTTTGGGATTTGTGTGATTACAGGTGAATAATGATAGAAGTAGAGACTATACCATTCCTAATGTACCTCCACCTGTAGTGAATGTTCAGCCCTCAATTTTAGGGCAACATCCTGTTCCGATGACGGGGCCTCCTCCTCAACATTACAATGGAGCTCAATACGCACCGGTTACTGAGAAAACTCTGATGTCTCATTCTCAGGCTGGATGGGGGACAGGTCCACCTCAGTCTATGCCACAGATGCATAACAATCCTTACATGCCATCCGCCACGGTGCCACCGCAAACAGCCCCCGGAATGCAGTTTCCAAGTCACATTCAGTAGCATGCATCTCATGTCTTATACACCAGTGGTGAACAAAGTCAGTGCCATCTGCAGAAGTGAGGACTACCATTTAAATTGTGGACGTGATTCCGAAACTCTCTTTCTCCCTGGTTTATTATTATCAGATGAGATGAGATGAGATTTTGATTGTGTGTAAGCATTTGGTCAAGAACTTTAAGTTGGCTGGCAACATTGGAAAAAGACTACATATTCTATTTTTCGTTTATTTTTACTTGGTTTGGTATTTGTTTTTCAGATATTGCTTTTAAAAAGTTAATCAGTCAACGAAATAAAAGTTGTTAATGGAATTCTTAGGTAATATATATGTAAATCTCAATTCTGAATGAAACCCAACGTAGTATAGGTAATATATGGAATATATGCTTTACATATTTGCTCGTAAAAAGTTTCTTTTGTGGAAAAGTTATTATATTTGTTTAACACACTATTCAATCTTGATTTCTAGCAAGTCAATCAATTTGTATAGAGAATAAATGAACATCTTTCACAATAAATTAGGGGTATTTTTTAGCAAGTAATGTCCATGTTTTTTATAATTAGAACTAAAATGATAGACTTATATCTTTCATATACTTTCTCTATTTCCTAATTATAAGATCATTTCAACTAATTAATGTCTTCTAGGAAAAATAGTTAATTTAGTTAATAGAATTTGTCAGTTATTTGTATTATCATTCCAAAATTGTTTTCTTATTTCTTTATCCACTTAATTATTTCTCATTAATATTTAAAGAAAGAATAATTAAGTAAATATGTAGGAACAAATAATTAATGTTCAGTGATAAGAGAATAATTAGGATCTTTAACTCTTAGGTGAAACCCCGAGATATTCCTACAAGCTTGAGTCTTTGTCTTGATCATGAGACTGATCATTAGTCAAAGATTTAGTTACACATTTACACGTAAACTCCTTGTCCCTACTACATAATACATCCTTAGAGAGGGGTGAAGAACTTTAAATGTGATTAAGTCTTTGATCAATGATTAGTCTCATGACTAGCTTAAAAGATCAAAGTTTGTGGGATACCTCGGGATCCTACCGAGAACCAAAGGTCCTAATTACAGTAGTTAAAAAAATTACTATTGTATATTGTAAATTGAACCTTCTATCACTTTATCTACGTGTCAACTAGTATAGTGTAAAATCTTTTTATCCTAAAAAAAGGAGCATACCATTGATAAGAAAAAATGCTAACTAGGATAAAGTTAAATAACTAAAAGGAGAATTTCTTTTCGAGTAAATACTCAATTTAGTCTTTAAATTTGCAAAGCGCTAACACTTGGGTCCCTTAATATCGAAAAATAAAATTGTCACTCAATTTGTAAAAAGTGTAACAAATTCATCCCACTTTAACTCTTGTTCGTTAACCCAAATAGACTTGCTCATGTGTCATAAGGCTTGATTATGTGTGATGTCATGTGTGCAAATAGATAGTCTCGTCAATGATAAATAAGATGTACTAATTTGTGACCAAATTTTTGACAAACTAATTTGTCATCATCACACCAAATTCCTCCCATTTTTTTGTCCTTCGATCATTGTTTTTCGCACCAGAGACGATTTTTGACAATGACATTGTGTTTGTGTTCAATGTTTTGAAAATTGGATTGGACTGGTCAGTTCGACCGAAAACAGATGACGTGTCCAGTCCAACACTTCCTAAAAATCAGTGCTTCCTTAAATTGGGCAAAAACCGTTGAACCGGTCAAAAAACGGTAAAACTCGGTGGGTTAACCATTTTCTCTTATTTTAAAAAAAAATCAAAATGACATCATTTGGATTTTAAAAAATATATTATAACTTATGACACTTTTAAGTGAATTTACTTTTTATTATTATCAATTTATGCACATTATGTTAATTTTTTGTTCAATATTACTAGGATATCATATTAAAATATTTAAAAAATATTTTATTAAAATCGGTTCGACCCCGAATGAATCATTGACCAATGAACTAGTGCCTTCATAGGTTTGATGACCTGTCCAGTTCTGAGGACATTGATTGTGTTTCATTTTTTTTTCTTTTCTTGCCACCTACTTCCTCTCTAGTAATCTCTCCCCTTGTTGAATTTTCCTTTCACACAAATCACTCATATCTCAAAACGCCAAATTGAGGCTATTTTCCAAAACATAAACAACATCAAATTGACACATATTATCGAAAGTGCATTTATACTTGACTAATCATCAATACAACAACAACCAAATAAAAACGAAAAACAAATCTCAAAAGATAGAAAAAAATCTAAAAATCTCGACAACAACCACTGTAGTCCATCAACCCTGCCATTGTCGCTGATGGTACCCCTTTGTGCTGCTAGAAGCCATCGAGGAGGTCCTACTGTGCGGCGACTTCTCTGTTGTCCACCCTCATCAGGGCCACGACATCATCTCCATGTATGCACATGTCGCCAACGAGATCCAATGGGCACACCAGATCCATGAGTGACCAATTATCTCAACAAGCTTCAATAATGATTCTCTTTATCCAGACTTAGTGCTTCTTCTCCATCCAAAGCTCCAATCTCAGGAAAAGAAACCATTGACTCAGAACTTAATAACCCAACACAGGTTAGGTCTCATGAGATGTTGTGTTCTAACAAGTACAAAAAAAAAATCTCAAGCAATGCAATAAAATTTATTTTTCAATAATTCATGGATTCAAGTATCAACGACTAGCAAATTCAATGATTAAAGTGAATATTTATCCTTTCCTTTATCACAATGATAAAATTACATTGTTATTTTTTTATACTTTCCAATTATTTACTTAATAAATATTTTTTAATTCCTTAATAAGTGTCTTAAGCACACTCGGTAAGAATACCCTATTGATAATGATAATATCCTACACTCAAAACAAAATCTATGGAGACTGCTTTAGTAGTGTGATTACGAAATGTCCACGATATGATGAAGAGGCAAGAACATAGTTATGAAAATAGGTCCGGCCCGGCTGGTTAGACTGGGACTCAGTAGGCTAATTTGTCTGATTTTGCTATTGGACCATTTATGCAGTTGACTCGATCAAACTCAACCAAACTCGGTTGGTCTGATCGGTCCAACCCGATCAGATTCACTTTTTTTTGGAATTTTTTTTGATATTTTTATTTAAAATTTTGGATTATTATCAATTGTTATTTTGAATTTTGGAGTATGAATGAGTTGTTTTTACTTAAATAATGTTAGTTATATACTTATATATAATAGATACATATATAATTTTGAATTTTTAATATATACCGAGTTAAATTGAACCAATTACTGACCCACTAAACCAGATTAACGATCGGGCCGATTTTAAGGCTGCTACTAAATACACTATATTTTTCTTATACACTATATAGGCACAGTGCATTTCCACATTTACCCTGGCTAATTTTTTTCATTAAATTTTAAAAACAACAAAAGCAGAAGAAGTGTCGCGGCTTTCGTTTTCCTCCGTCAATCTCCCTTCTTCTCCTACACATTCTTCCGCAGCTCTCCGGTGCTTCTCCGGCGTCGTTGAAGTAGGCAGTCGAGTCGAGCAGCATTGGTGTGGTTTGGGTTGGTGGTCTCGTCGGTGGTGGTCGGTGTTGGCGTCCGTCGAGGAAGGTGAGGCGTTGTGTCGAACGGATTGATAAATCCGTGATAAGGTTTTAGGGAGCATACGGATTACACTACGGATTGTGTAATCCGTAAGGTCCATACGAATTAGATAATCTGTATGTAGCATGTGTTTTGGATAATATGTAATTACATGATCCGTATGCACCATACGGATTACATGATCCGTATGCACCATACAGATTACATAATCCGTAAGGTACCTGATTCGTATGTACCTTACGGATTACCTGATCCGTATGTAACCTAAAACCTTAAAAACAGTTTTAAATATGTTAAAATCTGATTTATTTATGTATATTTGGTTGTTGAAATTTGATTGACTATATGGTTGTTAGGGGATATAAGGCAGCATTGTGTGTCATATAGTTGGTGTGATGTAAGTGTATCATTGACAATATTACATGTAGTTATATGAAATTTGATATTTTAAGAGTTTATTGAAGTGAAAGAAAGTCACAACTATTGTTGTGAAGCAGTAGCTTATTTTGTAGTTAGAAATTTGTAGTCCAGATTTCGTTCTAATTGTAAACTAAGTGCAAGTAGGTGTAATGTAAGGTATAAATTAAAGTGACAATATAACCTGTCAAGTGTTGTGCCTCTCCCACAAACTAGAAAAAGCTTGTCATCTCATCATCATGAAAGGTTAACCAACAATAAGAAACCTGACAATTCTTTGTAACTCAAGAGCCATAGTTGAATTCAATTAATTGTAAAACAAGTAGTGCATCATATTGAATGTCAAGGCAAAAAAGTCAAGTACTGTGCAAAGATGATGTTTCTCTGAATCAGCATATTTCCATCCAATATTATTGGGTTACAAATTAAATGTCATTGAGAATGTGAAATAAAACAGTTGAAGAAAATGCAGCCATCAGATAAAAGTCTATGACATTGCTAATGGTGCGAAATTTACAACTTAAGAAACATGGTCATTTTATTTACTTGTTGAAACTTAACCCTATGTAATTGAAATATAAGTATTGAACATTGGTGACTTGTGTATGTTGAGTAGACACATTGTTTTCTGGTGCAGGTATAAGCAATTATTGAATTACTTGATGTAATTAGGTGGGATTGTGATAAGTTGGGATTGTGCAGGTATAAGCATAATGAGTTGAATATTGTGGCCAACAAAGTTAACAATTTGCATGTCATTAAGTATTGTTATATGGTAGTTGGCTATTTTTTGATTAAGAGTTTGATGAAGTTGAAGAAAGTAGATAGATTGATGATATGAAAATAAGACTGATTGAATATGCAACCAATGCTATGTATATATGTTTGTTAATTATTTGTTTTAAGTTTATGACTTTGTTGATTAACAAATGGTACAAATTATGGCAAGAACTAGAGGAGGATTGCGGTGGCCTATAGACCAGGGCAGTGAATGTCGAAGGCCTACCGCATCCACAAGAAGACAACGGGCAGCTGAGGGTGTTCCTGAGGAACCTGTTGTTGAGGAAGGAGTTATGGAGCCGGAACATGTACCAGTGCACAAGGATGTTGGGACTGAGTCTGAATGCTTCCCAGGTGGTCCGGAAGATCCTTCGATTTTGACTGATTACACTAACCATGTCGCACTGAGAGTGTGGGCCGGAGAGGTATTGATGTGTTTAAGTAAATACAAATTAATAGTTATTTTTCTATGTATGTGTTGTAACTAACAAACATTTTTGCAGGAACGGGCAGAGTTAAAATTGGCATCGCATGGCCGTAAGGTAGCAAAGTTTGGAAAGCCAGCACTCGAGATTGAAGGGTTAGTCGTAGCTATCGGGTTAAGCCCGTTGATTTCGTCTTCTATGGACACTGGTGATAGGGGATTACTTTCTGTGTTTGTGGAGTGCTGGCACCTAGAGACCAGTAGCTTCCACTTGCCTATTGGAGAGCTGAGCATCACTTTGGACGATGTTGCGGCGTTGTTACATCTCCCAATCATGGGAAACTTGTAGACGTTTGAGGTAATTGACGTGGGGGAGGCAATAACACTCCTTGTTGAGTTGTTGGAGGTGACAGTAGAGGATGCGACAACTGAGACTGAACAATGCCACAGAGCATATGTTCGATTGTCTTGGCTTTGCGAATTATATGCTGTGAAGTGTGAAGCTAGGCAGTGGATATTGGCTGCGCGAGCCTATTTGTTGCATTTAGTCTGTTGCACTATATTTGCGAACAAGAGTGCCACACACATCAGTGTGGTATTCTTGGACGCATTTCGCGATCTTGACCAAACAATAGGGTATGCTTGGGGTGCAACCGCTCTGGTCTACATTTACGACAACTTAAACTATGCATCCCAACATCACGGGAAACACCTAGCCGGATATATTTCATTAATGCAGGTAATAACAACACATCAATATTTTGTTGCTTTACTTAAACTATGAATGTTGTTAATTCATTTTATATGTTGTGCTGCAGTGTTGGGTGTATGAACATTTCCCAACCATTGGGAATGTCATGCCAATTGCTGAGTACGAGGAGCGGTTTCCACGTGCATGCTGATGGAGAGTTGCGAAGGCTTTACCAGTTTCAACCTATAGTAGGCGGATGGATAGGTTGACTTTTGATGATGTAGTCTGGACGCCTTACCAGGATCACCGTGCACATAGGGATATCAAGACGATTTCGTTATACTCTGGGTACATTAGATGGGGGCCACACATGGTACGCCATTTACCGGAGCGGGTCATGCGACAATATGGGTGTGTTCAAAACATCCCATAGTTGCCTCCTCCTGGATCTTTGTCCACTTGACGATATCGATGATTGATGGACTCACTTCTCCGACTACATTGTTGCTACTGACGAGTTGGTCAGGTATCCTAGTCAGTGTGTTAGTGACTATATGAGGTGGTTCTATTGGGTATCGCATCCATTTATGAGCCCGCCAAAGCCTGGGGAGCCGACCCGACATCCTTTGAGAGTCACTACTATTTTACAGGATCACCCTGCTCCCCCTACGACCCATGAGGATGACACACCACCTGTGCCAGATGCACATACCGCAGCTTATGATGATGGTCACACCGCTCCACATGTAGTGGTAAAATTATCGAACATATTACTTATTTAAAAGTTATACGAATTCCCCATGCAATATTGATTAACTATGACTGTGTTATATGTTGTGTTATACTGTACCAGGGTATGTGCGAGAGACTAGCAAATGGGTTGCAATACATGCTCGACACAGAATAGGTTCTTCCTAGCACGGAGGCATACTCATTTGTGCAGCACTTGTTGGGATTAACACGTAGTGTCACACCGCGTGGAAACATCTTTGTGCGCACGAGTAGATTGAGGGACGCAGTTAGGAGGCGAGTTGTGTGATTGATAACTTGTTACATTTTCATTCTATTCTTGTTGGACACAGAGTCTTTATAATTTTTTTAAGAAAGTACACCAAAAGGAAATTATGCTAAATTGACATATTCAGGTGATAACTTAACGAAATCTGAATACAGCCTCATTCGATGAATGTATGGAATTTCCCAATGTCTTGTCTCATTTGAGCAGTGTGTAGGCCACAAGAATGCAGTGCATGGGATAGGGCAGTCAGCTGTCAGTTCAACCTGTTTGAAATACAATGTTTGTTATAAATTAATATTTACCAATGTCAAACAAAATAAAAGTATATCAATTCATAGTGCTTGTTATACTTGGACAAAATGGTTACCATACACATGACCAATACAAACGATGCGATGAATAGATGGATCTTTAGGAGGTTGACTTCTCAGAGGAAAAAACGTCATACTTTGTTGCATAGAAAGCGAAACAACAATGACATTATACCTTGAAGCGATGACATAACCTGTAACACCCCTATATTTCCCTATATCTGTGCATTTTCGTATAAATACACATTCCTAGACAAATGATATAAATGCCCTTGGATATTTTTGAAAAAGACCAAAATGCCCCTGAACATTTGTACAAATGACCAAAATACCCTTATAGCTCTGATTAGGTCATATAGCCTTAGTAAGGTCCTGGAAACCTGATAAAAATACATAATGATCCTAGACAAGGAATTATTGATATTATTAGTAAAGAAAAACCCTGAGATAGAATTTTTAGAAATTTTGAAAGATAATTTATAAAGAATTGAATATAAATTAATCCAAGTTCCATAAACCCACAAAAAAAGGGAAGATAGAATCTAGAGAATTTCCTCTTAATTATAGAAGGAACAGATTCTTTAATAGGTAATCTAAACATTTTACTAAATTAAATACAAGATAAACCAACAAAAAATTAGATAAAACCATTAAAAGAGATGGTGTAACAACTTCTTGAATGTTACTAAAAACTTAAGATAGTTTCTAACTAATTTTAGAATTTCATTCTTAAGAAAATAAATTGGATTAAGGTTTCCTAAATTATGGAAATAATTTTATTCCAT